>JALIGW010000006.1:50598762-50863762 GCA_023053685.1 Diadophis punctatus similis | reverse complement strand
GGTGGGATTCTTGCTCCTCTAATTGGCTGGTGGCAAAGTGTCCCGTGCGGCCAAAAGGCCAGGGTGAATGGGCTTTTTGGCCCATTCGGCGAATGGGCCAAGGAGAAAAGGCAGTGCCCGATTGATTGGGGACAGAATCTGGGATCAAAACAGGAGTGGTGAAATGGAGGAGGTGAACAGTCCCATTCCGACACACACCAGTGGTGGGTTCTAACTTACCTTGCCACCGGTTCAATTCCCCATGCGAAACGCATGCGCGCGCCCACGAGGCGGAGAAAAAAAATCAGAAAAAAAAATTAAAAAAATTAAAAAAGATGGCGGCGTCCACGGTCCGGCACAGACAGAACCGGCTCCATGACATTACCAGCAGTTTGTTACTGGTTCTATAAAACTGGTGCGAACCGGGAGGAACCCACCTCTGACACACACCCAAATAATAATAATTCTGCCCCTATTCCTATTGTTTGTAACCACTTTGTACTTTGTATAAGGCTTCTCAGGAACACATAGTGAGGTGCTGGCTTGGGGCAGGGGAACCCCTTGATCCTAGGCTATATAAGACTTTAAAGTTCAGCACTGGTGTTTTTGTTTTTATTCCAAAAGACTAAGACTGAAAGTGCAGTTGTTTATGAACTGGTAACATATGCTTCCAATGCCCAGTCATATTTAACCATCTTTCAGTGAGTTGAAAGCATTGCTAAGGCAATCCATGGGAAAAGTTCTGAAACTTTAAATGCACTTGAAATTTGGTCAGTTGCATTAGGTTCACAAATTTCAGTAGTCTCACCCCTGAGCTCTCACAAGATCTAACTGAAGAAGAATAAAGTGTGATGATACATTGAATGCTTGAAAAAAATTATGCATTTGGGTCTGTCTGTGTGTGTCTCTCTCTTTGTATAGGTTGGCGTGTAGATACATTATATCTACACAGTTACAAATATAATACTATGTGTTATTTTATAGAATGCATTATGTTATTTCCTTAAGGATAATTTAAATTCATAGTACCGTATTTTTCGGAGTATAAGACACACCTTTTTCCTCCCTAAAAGAGGCTGAAAATTTGGGTGCGTCTTTTCTAAGCTTTTTTTCCCAGCCCTAACAATCTTCCCGGCTTCCTATTCCCTCCGAAGTAGTTTTTCCAGCCCTAAGTCTTTGCAGGCTTGTTTTCATTTTTACTCCCTCTGAAAAAGTTTTTTTCAGCCCCAATGAGGGGCTAACGATCTTACCGGCTTGCAGCATTTTTTTTATTCCTACTCTCTCAAAGTAGTTTTTACCAGCCCTAAGTCTTTGCAGGCTTGTTTTCATTCCTACTCCCTTTGAAGAATATTTTTTTCAGCCCTAACCAGGGGATAAAATAATGTGCTGAAGCTGAACAGACTAAGGATGCTAGCCAGATGAATACCTGGTCAGTAGAATTTTCCCCCCTATTTTCCTCCCCCAAAACTAAGGTGCATCTTACACTCCAGTGCGTCTTATACTCCGAAAAATACAGTAACTAAATATAATTTTTTATATAAAAGAATTTCTATGTCTTTGACAGCTGAAATTTACCACCTAGACCAGTGGTGGCGAACCTTTTTAGGCTCGCGTGCCAAAAAGGGGGGGCGCGCTCGCGCGTGCTCGCATGCCCACACCCATTCCCTCCCCCCCACACATGCGCACAACACCACCCCCTGCTGCCCCCTGCGCATGCGCACACACACCCCCACCCCCGCGCAAAGGCTTACCGGAGCCTGGGACGACGAAACCGGCAAACCGGAAGTGCGAAAAAACGCACTTCCGGTTTGCCGGTGTGCTGTTTTTTGCACTCCGGAGGGTTCAGGGAAGCTCCCTGAAGCTCCGGAATGCAAAAAACTACAAAATGGACAAACCGGAAGTGCGAAAAAGTGCACTTCCGGTTTGTCCGTTTTGTAGTTTTTTGCATTCCGGAGCTTCAGGGAGCTTCCCTGAACCCTCCGGAGTGCAAAAAACAGCTCACCGGCAAACCGGAAGTGCGTTTTTTTTGCACTTCCAGTTTGCCGGTGGGCAACCCTCGCATGCCGGCCACTATGGCTCCGCGTGCCACCTGTGGCACGTGTGCCATAGGGTCGCCACCACGGACCTAGACTCAGCTTCTTGAACAGGCTGTGACTGTTCTAATGTTCTGTTTTATGAAGGAAATATGAACATCTCGTTGCTAGGAATTAGATGTGCAATGAACATTAAAGATTTATTTGAATTGAGATGATTATAGTTTTACTTCCTCCACTTCGCCAATGGCTTCATGTTACTCAATTATAGTAAAATCAGGACATATCATGCAGAATGATATGATGTATCACACTACAGCTTGGAAAACACACAGTAGAAGCAACATTTGATAGAAAAGAACTACACAAAAATATTGTTGCCTGAAAACTGAAAGTTATTTTGGAAAACTTTGATGCATGCACATTTCACACTCTTTCCCAAACTGATAATTTACAGATGTGATGGACTGCAATGTCTATATTTTCAGGTCAGTCTGATTTGACATCTGAAATACTGGGAACTACTTATCCAGTAGATCTGGATGACACCAACTTAAAGAATGTTAGTTAACATAGTACCACATTGTAGTTTTATTTATCTTTTCATTTCATTTCAGTTTGAAACCATCCAAGTCCAGACTGACTCTTGGCAGTTTTCAATACAGAACTGAGTACAAATATAATAACCTAATAAACAGTACAGTAAGAGAAATAACAGAATGATAGTCTAGACAATAAAACCAATCCCCACACAAACAAATGAAAAATATAAATCCGTTCTAACAAGTGGGGTTCCATCCACCCTAGAACAAGGCCTGGGACAATGGCCAGATCTTTAAGGCCTTCCTGAATGCCATATGGATGGGAGCCGTCTCAATCTTGGGGGGCTTATTGTAGAGAGCAGATGCATGTCAGCAGTAAGTGACCACTGATATTAAAAAAAATTGTCAGTGTGTCTAGAAAATAGCTAACTTTGGTACCTTAATACAACTAGATCTAATACTTTTAAAATAATCTATATTCGAGAAAAAAAATCCTTGGGTAAATAACACTTGATTCATAGCATAGCTGAGTTCTTTGAGATGGACACATTTGAATACCAAACCATGAGATATGAATTTCAACAAATTCACATATGGGAATTTACTAACTTGAACTGGCCCTATTTCAAAATCTACTTTCATAGTGGTCATAAAGAAAGCCTTATTAAGGGCAAAACAATTTTTCTGCCTTGAAGGTTCTTGTCAGCAAAGCTTTGCTAAATATGCCATAACTCTGATCTTTCTAAATGCCATTAAACAAGAGTTATAGGTCTGACCGGGACACTTTATATCCCCGACTTTTTGTTTTTCATAAAGTTTTCCTAAATGATAAATATGAAGCCTAAAACATCTATTCATATAAAATATCACTATATTTAGTGCCTTATAACCATCTATCAAATCAACTCATATCTGTCTCTCTATCCCTAGCAAAGACTTCTGTTTCATTATGCTCCTTTGTTTGTGACCTGCTGCCAAATTCATCGGTATGCATCATCTCCAGTAATATTGAGAGTTGTCTCTTCCATGAGTCTTTGCCACTGCATGATAAAGCGCTCTATTTATATTAAAATGAAGAAGTTCCTAAGGGAGACATAGAACCAAATGAAACAACAAACAGAGCTTTAGAGACTGAATATGTGAAGTGACAGCGAGAGCAAAATGGCCACTCTTGTTACAGAGTGGCCCAAAGGTCTGACGTTAGACTTATAGCGGGATCCATCATGGTGTGAACTTGGCAGCTCTTGTGAGCTTAAGTACTTGCCATTGAAAGGATGTTTTCAATACACACATTGATTAATTTATTGGGGATTGCATCGGCAGGGTGTGTCATTGTCATATCGTGTGATTGCTTGCATGTGTATAGAGAACCAGTAAATATTCTCTGCAGACTGCAGAGTCTGAATTGTCCAGCTCTGATTAAAACTGCAATTGAAGAACAATTCAGCAGTTGGAAAAGTTTAAGAAATGAAGCTGTGACAACCTCACTTACTATGCATTTCATTCTACAAAAGGTAATTTTTGACTGGAATTAGTACACAGTTTCCATAGAAAGGAGTATCCAGAAAATTGTTATTTTTCTTGCAGCTGATTATTAATTGCACCTGATTATCCCTAGTTCTTGCACCTGATTATTAATTGCACCTGATTATCCCTAGTTTTTTTTCCACACCTTGCATTCTTCCAATGTGAAAAACAAGAAGAAAAATTATATATATATTTTTCCCCAGCCCCTTCAAGTCAGTATTGACTCCTGGGAACTGCCTGGACTAGTCCCTGCATTTTTCTTGGCAAGATTTCATAAATGGTTTGCTATTGTCTTTTTCCTAGGGCTGAGAAAGAATTACTGGCCTAAGGTGGGACTAGAACTCACAGTTCTTAACCATTACATCAAGCTGGTCTCAACATACATTTTGTTAGATGCATCATACCATCCGCATATGGTAGCTCTATTACACACCTTTCTTTACATAAGGACAAAAAACCCACTTTGGCCTCTCTCTTATCTTTCCTTCTTTTTTTCTCTTTATATTCTGCCTTATTCCCATAAGAATATTCTGATGCTAGAGAAAAATGTTGGGAATATTTTGGATAACAGGAAGAATAAAACAAAGCAAGACTAGATAAAGAAAATCCAAAAGCCCTGGAAAAAGTAGAAGACAATGAAAAGGAAGACAGAAGAAAAGATTGCTAGATGCTATCAATGAAAGTAAAGTTTATAACTATTGCAAACTGATGTCCATTCAGTCACAAAGAAGTAAACATGACTGAATGATCAAACAAAAATGATGGGAAGTGACAGAATAGTAGAAAGCTTCTATGAAAAAGAGAAACATGGGTTAGTGTGCCACAAATGCTACCAAGCTGAGATCTACCTTAAGAATGCTCATATTATTCAATGATGCTAAAGATTAGGGACTATCTTGCAAGCCAACATGCATTTACTTGCATTGCACCATTTAGAAGGTACATGGGGAGTGGATAATGAGCTATTGAAAGGAGTTCAACTGAGGAAATGCATAGGAACCAAATATGGATGGCCTCAAAGTTTGATAAGCTGCAGTTGGGTAGCCGGTAACAGTTTCTGCAACCTTCTTCCAGAGAAATCTGAAAGGCAAGTACAAAAATAGTCATGGAATTACAAAATAACAGAGTTGAAAGGAAGACCTTGGAGGTCTTCTAATCCAACACCCTGCTCAATCTCGTTTAAAACCTCCGACGATGGATAATCCACAACTTCTGGAAGCAAGCCATTCCATTGTAGTTTTTCTCGGCACTCTTTCTAGACTCTCGACATCTTTTTTATTGCAGTGACCAAAACTGGACCAATTGTGGTCTTACCAACATTTCACATGATCTTGATATCCCTCTGTTGATGCAGCCTAAGACTGTGTTGGTTCTTTTGACAGCTGCAGCACACTGCTGGCTCATACTTAAGTGATTGTCCACTAGGATTCCTAGATCGCTCTCACTGCTAATGAGCCAGGTACCACCTGTTCTATACCTGTGCATTTTGTTTTTCTTGTCTATTTAACATTATTAGAATAGTATCATTTTATATATGTCCTTCTCTGGCTTGTTTTGGCATAAAAAAATGGTAGGTGCTCTTTTCCTGATTTTTACACAGATTAATTTTTAATTCTGAGGAGAATGAAAAGCAGTAAATGAAGTCTTATGCCTTTATTCAATACTTTCCAAAAATATTTGAAGAACAGTTTTCTTATTTATGCATACTTTAGGTAAGTTTAGCTAAGGATGATGTTAAGTTGTGGGAATCACGACTCAGGAGACCGACTTCAGAACAACTGTTTATTGGCAACACTCTGTACAACCAGTAACTTGCAGTCTGACAGCTAGCCCTTTTATAGGGAGCTGTCAGATGCTTTAATTTAATTTAATTTAATTTAATTTAATTTAATATTCTTATAGGCCACCCTACTCCCGTGGGACTCAGGGCGGCGTACAATACAGAACAGAACAATTCATAAGAAACAGTACTAAAAACAACATCATGACAACAATTAAAAAATTAAAAAGGATTAAAAACCATCCATCATTCATACCAGGGAGGAGACTAGAGATGTTCCATTGGTCTCACTTTCACCCCGCCTGCTGGAAGAGCCATGTTTTTATTGCTTTACGGAAGGCCAGCAGAGTGGGGATAGTCCTGATCTCTGGGGGCAGTTGGTTCCAGAGGGAGGGAGCTCCCACAGAGAAGGCTCTCCTCCTCGGCCCCGCCAATCGGCATTGCTTGGTCGACGGGACCTGGAGGAAACCAACTCTGTGGGACTTTAACCAATAGCGTTTGAGCATTCTCCTGCTCAAACGCTGGACCTGGGTGAAACCATGTTCAACTGTCAGTACATAACAGATGATTGTATGAGTTACTGTATTTAAACCACAAATTTGCATTTTCCATCGTTCAGTGCAACTGAAAGAATTGCCTGTTTTTTCTTTGCACAGCCTGGTTCACACCAGCCTTTTCTGCTCTTCACTTAAAACATTATGACTAATTACTGATGTGTATGGACACCAATTAAATATGCAGCTGAAGCTCACTTCACTATTTCTGTACAGGCATCATCCTTTATCCCAAGGAAAGCAAGATGACATACTGATGAGAGTGCCATAAAATTGTTCTTATTAGAGAGGTTCATTTCTCAGAACTGCTCCTGCAATCCCCTTTTTCCCTTATGACAACACAGATGCCTGATGAAATCATCCCATTTTGCCTAATAATAGGCTTGATTTTGATTCTCTCTTCACCATCCCCCATCTCATTATTACTGGCATACATGTACTCTGATAAAACATGACAAAAATGAAAGATATTTATGTGTTATTTAATGGTTAGTTATTTATCCATTGGGAAATAGCTAAACAGTAAAGCTGATCATTTTGTGTGTAGGGCCTGCTACTCTGTAGGTATCTAATATAAATTAGTGAAAGATTATATAAAAAGAGCTTTTTGGTCCAATCAAATCAGGGTTTCTATTTTACAATATTTTATGAAGAAACCTGTCTTGTTGAGGCTAAAAGAACAAACTAACAAAACAAAGCTACTGAAATCTTAGCGAACTGTCTATATGTGCCATTTCAGAATTAATTTTAGAAAGTCTTTCAGTTAAACCAGGATTCACAACAAATAGGTTTGTAACTGTACAGTTGAATTCAGTAAAATCATCTCCTTCTCCTCTTTCTTATCTCCTTTTATGGATCCTCCACTCATCCATTCTCTCATTTTCATTGTTTCTATGGATATTAGACAAATTTCACAGCTGGAATGGTTTGATGATTATAAAGTCACTTAATTACTGAAAGATTCTATCTATGCTATATGTGGAGCAAGAGAAAACCTTTGTTTACTCATTTCTGGGACAGATGAGGCTTCTCTTACTTTAATACATATTCTTACTAGCTATTGCACAAAAAGCCAACAGGTAATATACATGATAACCTATCAAGGTGGTTTCTGCAGTATAAATAAGTATCCTAAGTAATTAAGATGGCAAAACATGTCTGATGTAATTGTTGCATGCGTATTAGAAGCTTTCCCTAACTGGAATCTCTTGGTATTTCATGTCCATCCTAATGTGCATACATAAGGGGAGAGTGTAATTAGCAACTATGTCATTCATTCAGTAAACATTTCGGTGCTGTTTGATCTGACTGAACTGGGCATCACATATAATTTTACACTTTTATCATACCGAGCAATTGACAGGTCTCTAATGTCAGTCTCAGAGCTTTTGCTCAGGTTGAACTTTGCCTCACAGAGGTCATTTTCCTGCCACTTGGGGAAAGAAGCCACGTCCGGTAAATCCTACAGAGTCAATAGATACGATAATAGCTTTAGGCACATTTTCTTAGAATCTAGGGATTCCTCCCCCCCCCCAATAAATATAAAGCAATGCTAACTTGTCTACCTATAACTATGTAAGCAAATGTTCTTAGGAGCACATTTCCCTTAGTTTTGTTTGTTGTCTTATGTTCTTGAAAGAAATATTTTAATAACATTATGCATCTTTTGTTTTGTGTGCTAATACTGAATACGTTGCTTATTTTTGTACATTGTTTAGAGGCAAGTGCAGATATTAAAGCAAGGATATGAAATGAAGGATATAAAACTGCTTGAAAAATATACTATGCAGTAGCATTCATTTTTAGGTTAAAAACTCAGCAATATCAAAAACACTGACATTGGTCCTCATTTCAGTGGTATAAACACCTGATTCCTTAGATCAGGGGTGTCAAACTCAAGGCCCAGGGACCGGGGGCTGGATTCGGCCCACGGGATGCTTAGATCTGGTCTGCGGGGCTGCCCTGGAA
The DNA here is from genome assembly GCA_023053685.1 of Diadophis punctatus similis. Classification (NCBI taxonomy): domain Eukaryota; kingdom Metazoa; phylum Chordata; class Lepidosauria; order Squamata; family Dipsadidae; genus Diadophis; species Diadophis punctatus. Next base: position 50,855,379 of record JALIGW010000006.1, on the reverse strand, counting down.
GTAGCAAAGGACTGGCCCCATGGTGCCTTTGCCAGCAAAAATGGAGCTTGCGAGGGCTGCATGCACCCCCCTGTTTTCGTTGGCAGAGGGTTGCAGGAGGCCATCGCAGCCGAAAATGGAGCTCAGGAGCCTGTTTTCGCTGGCAGAGCGGTTGGGTCACAAAAGGCACCTCCCAACACAAGTGATGTCTTGCTGACCACATCCACCTGGCCACACCCACCTCGGCCCCCTGAGGTCAAACACAATGCGGCTCTGCCTTAGATGAGAGAAGCTTTGGCAAAAAGTCTGTTCGAGAACTATGAGGCATAGTCCTGCAGATGGAAGCAAGACAATTCTATCTCTGTGTTTAGCAGTTTCTGCAAATTAGGATTTTAAATAAAATGCAGTTTATTTTCATATTTATCAGGATAGGTAACAGATGATTCATCTCTAGCAGATGTTTGAGATAAATAAAAAACCTGAATATTCTTTGACCAGTTTAACACAAAACAAATGGGAATATAAATATCCAAATTAAAAATATGGGTGTTTTTTATATCATCTGCACATGCTTAGCGGTAAGAAAAGCTACACAAAAACAGCAAAGTATTTTTAAAACATTTGATTAACTTGTAACTTATTTTTAATTCCTTCTTTCTCCTAATGATGTATTTCTTATGCAAAGGAATGAATCTTGAATATAATTTCATCGGTAAAATATTTTAACCTTAGAGAATTCAGCAGCAGTAGGAAAATAAAAAACTTCTGAGGGCTGGAACAGCTTCAAATTCAATAGACGATTGGATCTTCCTTCAACTGATCTTTCTAAATATACCAGTTCAATCTTTCAGGGATCATTGAATATGTTATCTGCAGTAGAGACTCTTAAATCCTGAAACCCTACTGTTCAAACAAATACCAAATATTACTAAAAAGTTTTCACAGGCAAATCTCATCAGCTTATAGGCATGCTGTTTCCATCAAACCATCCAATAATAAAACAAGAGCACCATTTTGTTGATGGATTTGATTTGTTTGTTGTTTTACCATTCCTTACCTCCACCCATCTGTCCATGATATCACCCTACATCTATAAAGGTTACAACATGCTAAGTGGACATGAGGAGTCCCTCCAGTCCAGTATAAACACACAGCAGGAAAGCCAGCATTGTTTTGAGTTTTAGTCATTTCAGGTTCAGGCGGCCTAGGAGGAAGAGCAGAGCAGAGCAAGAACGTCCATAAAAGTGAATAAGGAAAGATGAAAGAGAGAGCAGCAGATATAATGCCAAGGAATCATTTGCCTGCATGTAATATTTATTAATAGGACATGAGGAATACACAAAGCATTTGTCTTTCAAGTAAAAGGTCAAGGCCTAAAGCCAAATTATTATTATTATTCTGTTTTTCAAAGTGGAAAGCATTTTTAGCTCTTGATAGAAGGACATGACTAGAACCTGGCATGGAATTCTGGTGGTTTACCAAATGTTTTTTTCATTAGTGTACCAAGAAGTACATTCTTCCATTCTTGACTCTCAGAATGACAAGCTAGAGCAGGGGTAGGCAAAGTTGGCTCTTCTATGACTCATGGACTTCAACTCCCAGACTTTCTGAGCCAATCATGCTAGCTCAGGAATTCTGGGAGTTGAAGTCCATGAGTCATAGAAGAGCCAACTTTGCCTACCCCTGAGCTAGAGTATGTAATCAGGGGTGAAATCCAGCAGGTTCTGACAGGTTCCGGAGAACCAGTAGTGAAAATTTTGAGTAGATTGGAGAACCGGTAGCAGAAATTTTGAATAGTTCGGAAAACGGCAAATACCACCTCCGGCTGTCCCCAGAGTGGGGTGGGAATGGAGATTTTGCAATATCCTTCCCCTGGGGTGGGGTAGGAATAGAGATTTGCAGTATCCTTTCCCTGCCACGCCCACCAAGCCACGTCCACCAAGCCACATCACACCCACCAAGCCACGCCCACAGAACCGGTAGTAAAAAAAAATAGATTTCACCACTGGTATGTATGCCAAGCTTTTTCAAGGCCCATATCCCTGCAGGTTAAAAAGAAGTTCATATTTAGTGGGAGATTAAGAGTAAACAGAAGTCAATTTCCCTGCTTTCCCTTTCACCTCCCTTTACCTCAATTTGGCCGTCTGCAGCAGGATTGTTTACCTAGCCTGCAACCCTTCATCCCCTTACTTAAGAGCAAACCCCACTGAACTCAATGGAGCATACTTTTCAGTAGAAAACTTATTCTTGCACTGTAAATAACGATTTCTTCTTAAGAGGAAAAAGAAGACAATGGCAGCAATGTTAAAAAGGGGTGCCAGTTCTTGGAGAAAGCAAGCTTTAAATGGAAGATATTTCAACACCTTCACATTTTACCACAAGCTCAGTTAAGATGATTTATAGCAACCCAATAAGATACGATGCTTTACATCTGAAAATCAGCTGTGTTCCTTGGAACATCACTGCCAGCTTTTGCAGAATGAGAAAGAGAGGACCAGGAAGAAACCCAAACTTTCTAGTCTTTCTAAATAAGTCATTCTGACTAAGAAGTGAGATGATGACTCTATACTTGAAATGAGATTCTTGCCAGTGTCCAATCAGTCATGGCAGGCCTGTTAATGAGAGCAGCCAAGAGGAAAATCCAAAAGGAATATTATTCACTATTGAAGAGAATTTTTTGAAGGAGCTCTGTAAATGGAAGATCTCTGTGGTCAAGGAAAGGAAGGCAATTAAGTGGCATGGATTGTCTCCACTTGGTTTAATTCAAGGACTCATTGTGATAGTCACATTTTGCTCCAGAATATTTTCTAAGCAATAAATTGTTGCAGGAAAGTTTACATGCGTTTATTTCATTGAGTATAAGTTTTCAAAACTATGAAATTAATTTGTAGGAAACAACTTTGTACTTTGTAAAGGAACAAAAAAAATGAAATTTAAGCATAACATTTCCTGGATGAAAACTGGAGATAGTATTCTATGGAGATGGGTGGCCACCTTCTTAGATATTAATTTTTTATTAAAATATGTCATTTAAAAATATTTTTATGATTTGTAATGGGGAAGTAGGTGAACCAACAAATGTAAAGAAAGAGAACTAATTCAAAATATAAAAGTTAAGACAGTCACCAACTGCTCTCAAAGAGGGCTTTAAAATATGAAAATTTCTTAGCTTGAAGACCACCAAGCACCATGACATTAATTTGGAAAAAGTGGTAGAAGAAACCGTGATTCTTAACTTTTAACTATTTGAAAGTCATTTACCATATTTTTTGGAGTATAAGATGCACCTTTTTCCTCCCTAAAAGAGGCTGAAAATTTGGGTGCGTCTATAAGAATGTAGCTTTTTTGAAGCTTTTTTTTCCAGCCCTAACGAGGTGCTAACGATCTTCCCGGCTTCCTACTCCGTCTGAAGAAGGTTTTTTTCCAGCCCTAAGTCTTTGAAGGCTTGCTTTCATTCCTACTCCCTCTGAAAAAGGCTTTTTCAGCCCTAACCAGAGGATAAAATAATGTGCTGAAGCTGAACAGACTAAGGACGCTAGCCAGATGAATACCTGGTAGGTAGATTTCCACCCCCCAATTTTCCTCCCCCAAAACTAAGGTGCGTCTTATACTCCGAAAAATACAGTATATCTTTTCACTGACAATAACCTATCAACTATTATGTATCAACTGGTTCTTGGGAACAGAAGGATTCCAATCTAGCAAATGAATCTTCTGCTAACTCAACCAGCACAGTTGCGCTCAGCTGTGAAGTGTCAGAAAACTAAGTTTGCTGCCAAGTCTAAACTGGGGAACCTGACACAAAGGCCACTATTCCTAAGATATATCTGCAGGGTAAAGCAGCAAAAAATGAAAGAGGCATTGATCCTTCTTTTGAGATCTTTTGATGACATCCACTGAAAAATTGAATATCAGTTATGGAATGTAAGACAGAAGTGTTGATAGCTAAAATGCTGGAGAGAAGAAGAGGAGGATAAACCAGAGCAAACCAGAAAATTTTAAGGACGTCATATACCCACATAGATTGCACAGTAAATGCATAGCAAGGTTTTGGTTAGTTTCTGTTCAATTGGCTCATCACACTCTACACTAAAACCATAGCATATAAAATAAACCATTATTATTTAGGTCTACAACAGTGGTGGGTTCTACAGCACTGGTCTACAGCAGTGGTGGGTTCCTACCGGTGCAACGCGGGACACCGCACTGGTAGGAGCCCGGCGATGATGTCATTTTTAGGCGCTTTTTTCCGGCTCTCCGGAAAAAAGCCCTCCCACCCGCCCTTGTTTTAATGGCAACCTTTATTCTTCCTCCAAAGCACAGCTGAGAAGCTCCTCAGCTGTGTTTCGGCTTGTAATGTCATCCTAAGCATGCGCGGAAGTGAAATCGCCCGATGGAACGCGAGTTCACTTCTGCGCAGGCTCACGTGAAAATAACCGGAACCCTCCGCTGGTCTACACAGCATCTTAAGGCATAGTTTTAGAATCTGTAACGGCTGGTTTAAACATCTCATGCTAAGACAAAATGGCTTAACATGGTGTACGAATTAGATAATGTGCAGCTGTGTTCCTTTGGGTGTGTCTAACAAATGAAATTGCATTCTATTGAGTGCTTCTAATTTTGAAAACTACTTGTTAGTCAAATGTCTAGGGAGATTCTCAGTCATCCAGGTCATGGTTGTCCCAAAGGTGCTTTTTTTAAGCTGAAGAAGTTTCTTGGATGAGAAGCGAAATGTCTTCAAAGAAAAACCAGAAAGTCCAGTAGACTCTTGAAAAAAGCACCTTTGGGACATACTTGTTTATTAAAAAAAATTAAATACTACAATGGATATCTAAAATAAAATGCTAGTAAAATAAAATATTAAACTCATCAGGCTTTCCATTTTTTTCATGAATAATGGATCTGTTTTAATTTAACACAGGATATTCCAATGACTGTAAAATATTAATTTCTAATTAGGATTGGCCAATTCAATGTTTTCATTTCTCAATAGCACCTTGGGGGAACTAGCATATTGGTAATATTGCTAGATCAGTGTTTCTCAACCTTGGCCGTTTGAAGATGTGTGGACTTCAACACCCAGAATTCCCCAGCCAGCAACGCTGGCTGGGGAATTCTGGGAGTTGAAGTCCACACATCTTCAAACGGCCAAGGTTGAGAAACACTGTGCTAGATATAAACTTTATAAATCTTTACTTCTAAAAAAAAGATCTAGTGAGAAGTGTTTTATTGTTTACAACTCCAAATACAGCTTCATAGAAGAGGAAGAGATCCATGTTATTGGCGTCAAAAAGAATAAACAAGAGCTCTTGAAATTTTAATCAGTCTTTTTCTCCCTTCACATTGTCACAAAATTTCATCATATTAGGTACATATCTTGTGAGTTGTGATCAACATATGCTAATTAAAAAGGATGCTCTAATTATAAAACATTCTGGACAGCCTTAGACTTTCTTAAGATCATTGTTTCTACGTTTTGTACTTTAGAGGCTTCCAAATGCTAGTTGCCAGATTATAACTGGTAGTTTATCAGTTCTGAGGGAAAGAAATAATTATTCCCTAGTTTACAATATTCAGGGGATAATTATATAAGGAAAACAACATTTGCCATGATTATCAGGAACAAAACTAGGGTGACAGAGCCAAATACTAGCAATTCATCTGTAAATTGAATACATTTTCTGGAGTAAACAATAGATCCATATCAGATCTAGTTCACATATTTATCTTTAAAAAATAACTTATCATGCAATCCCTGAATATTTTTTTTCTATTCTGCTGTCTTTGCTAAACTTTCAATTCAGTATTTTAGGACTGGAGGTTTTTTTTTTGGATTAAATATCAAAATGGATGTTCATTATATTGGCAGTAATTTGTTTCCAAAGATTCAAAATAACTGAAGACTACTTCTCTGTGTTCAGAATGACCATTTATATAAAAAAGACTGACACTCCTAAGCTACAAGTGGGATCAATTTTGTACCTTAAGCAAAAAGCCTCCAGAATCAATGTAATAAGTCAATTTTTCCAGACAGGGTTTGATTAGGTTCCATTGTTTTCCATCAGCAGGAGAAAGAGAATTTTCTAATCAGAATAAATGCAGAATGGATTGAATTCACTGAACTAAAGGGATACTATCTTGTCCAATTGATCCTGCAGATTGCTGAGTAGGATGGTGAAAGTATTCTGCACTCAGCAAAGTATTTTGCATGCACTGCATCCATGCACCCACTTACATGGATTCTGTTATTTCTTACATAAGCACTAAAAGTTCAAGAACTTCACTAACCACAGCTACCATTTGCACTTCTGGGTACTATCTTGCCCAGAAAAATTGCCAGCCAGAAGTTTATTACAATGAACTAATAGCAATCCCATATAACACAATTAAATTGCCTTTCTAGAACATGTACTACATCCCAAATATCAAATGTTTTTATAATCCCAGTCTTTACCTGTTCAGTCTCATCAGTCTAAGCATTTCCTCCATGCTCTTAGCTTGCACTGAGATAATAACAAAACTGACTAATATAAATGTATTGGTGACACATATCTCCAAAGTTCAGCTCAATTCCACCTAGATATTGAAAAACTTTGATGATAAAATAATAATCCTTGAACATGCAGCAGATCTTGAGATGCTGACCTCATTAGAATGATCATTTAAAAAAATACATTTTTGTGTACAAGCCTTCATACTATTATATTTAGATTTAGATTTATTATTAGAGTTGGAAGGGACCTTGTAGGTCATCTAGTCCAACCCCCTGCTCAAGCAGGAGTTCCTACACCATTTGAGACAGATGGCAGTCCAGTCTCCTCTTGAAGATTGCAAGTGTTGGGGCTCTCACAACCTCCGCTGGCAAGCTGTTCCACTGGTTGATCGCTCTCACCGTCAGAAAGTTTCTCCTCACTTCCAGGTTGAATCTCTCCTTGGTCAGCTTCCATCCGTTATTCCTTGTTTGGCTTTCTGGTGCTATAGAGAACAGCCTGCTCCCCTCCTCTCTGTGGCATCCCCTCAAGTATTGGAACACTGCTATCATGTCACCCCTGGTCCTTCTCTTCGCCAGACTGGCCAAGCTCAGTTCCTGCAACCGCTCTTTGTATGTTTTATTTTCCAGACCCTTTATCATCCTGGTTGCTCTCTTCTGCACTTTCTCTAGGGTTTCAATGTCTTTTTTGTAGTGTGGTGACCAAAACTGGATGCAGTACTCTAGGTGTGGTCTGACCAAGGCTTTATAGAGTGGTACTAGTACCTCTCTGGTCCTTGATTGTATCCCTCTATTTATGCAGCTCAGGACTGCGTTGGCCTTTTTGGCTGCTGCTGCACACTGCTGGCTCATATTTAGTTGGCTGTCTACCAAGACTCCAAGATCCCTCTCGCAATCGCTGCTATTGAGTGTGGTTTCACCCAGTTTGTATGTGTATTTTTGATTCTTCTTACCTAGGTGTAGAATTTTACTTTTCTCCGTGTTAAATTTCATTTTATTGGTTTGGGCCCAGTGTTCGAGTCTGTCAAGGTCCCTCTGGATTTTGAGTCTGTCCTCTGGGGTGTTTGCTACTCCCGCCAGCTTGGTATCGTCTGCAAATTTGGTTAGTTCTCCTGCTATTCCCTCATCTAGGTCATTTATGAAGATATTAAAGAGTACTGGGCCTAGGACGGAACCTTGTGGTACGCCACTGCTTACTTCTCTCCATGTGGACTTAGAGCCATTGAGGACTACTCGTTGGGTACGGTTGGTCAGCCAGTTGTTAATCCATCTGGTTGTGTAGCTGTCTATCCCGCTTTTTTCTAGCTTATGAAGAAGTAGGTTGTGGTCTACTTTGTCAAATGCTTTGCTGAAGTCCAGGTATATGATGTCTACTGCATTTCGCTGGTCTACTAATTTGGTCACAGTGTTGAAAAATGAAATGAGGTTGGTTTGGCATGACTTGTTCTTAACAAATCCGTGTTGGCTGTTGGTTATTACTTGGTTTGTTTCTAGATGATGTGAGATCTGGTTTTTAATTATTTTTTCCAGTATTTTCCCAGGTATTGATGTTAGGCTGATTGGTCTGTAGTTTCCTGGGTCTGTTTTTTTACCTTTTTTGTAGATGGGGACCACATCAGCTCTTTTCCAGTCCTCGGGGAGTTCCCCTGTGTTCCAGGATTTGTGGAAGATGTGGTGCAGTGGTTCCGAAATGACTTCTGCTAGTTCTTTTAGGACTCTGGGGTGTAATCCATCAGGTCCTGGTGCTTTGTATTCATTAAGTTCAGATAGGTGATCTCTTACTGTATTTTTGCTTAGGTTGAGTCTTGCTTCGAATCTGTTTTTTATTTTTGTGTTGCTGGGTAGTTGAGCTGCAGTTTCCTTTTGTGTGAAGACTGATGCGAAGAATGTGTTCAGTAGCTCTGCTTTGTCTGTGTTGTCTGTTACTTCTTTGCCGTCTTCTCTCCTTAGTGGACCAACTGTTTCTTTGATTTTTTTCTTGTTGTTTATGTGTTGGAAGAAGCTTTTTTTGTTGTCTTTGACTTTTTTTGCGAGTCTTTGTTCATTCTGGGCCTTTGCTGTCCTGATTTTTTCTTTACAGATTCTGGCTGTCTGTTGGTACTCTGCCTTGGTTATGTGCCCATCTTTCCATTTTTTGTATTTATCTTTTTTTTCATTCAGTTTATCGGTGAGGTCTTTGTTTAGCCATGCTGGTTTCCTTTTGGATTTCTTGTTTTTCTTCCTCATCGGTATTGTGGTGTTCTGGGCTTTTAAGATCGTGTTTTTAGGATCTCCCAGGCTTCTTGAGTTGTTTTACCCTTTAGTACTTTCATCCAAGGGAACTTCCCCAAGTTTTCTCTGAGTTTATTGAAGTCGGCTTTTTTGAAGTCTGGGATATAGGTGTTGTTATGTTCAGTTATTTGTGTTTGCTTTATGGTGAATTTTAGTATTACGTGGTCACTCTCGCCAAGTGTTCCTGCAGCTTCAACTCCTTCTATTGTTTCTTCTCTGTTTGTAAGTATTAAATCCAGTATGGCTGCCCCTCTAGTTCCCTCCTCCACTTTTTGGACAATGAAGTTGTCAGCTAGGCTGGTTAGGAATCTGTTAGATTTCTCACTTGGTGCTGAGTTGGTTTTCCAGTTGATATCTGGGTAGTTGAAGTCTCCCATTATTACAATGTTGTTTTTCTTGTATATGTTCTTTAGCTGGTTGGTAAAAAGGGTGTCCATTGTTTCTGTTTGGTTTGGTGGTCTGTAGTATACTCCTATTGTTGTGTCGTTCTTTTTTTCTTTTATGTTGACCCAAATGCATTCTAATGGGTTTTCTTCCTTGGTTACTTGTAGCTCTGTAGCTACATAGTGGTCCTTTATATACAGTGCAACACCACCTCCTTTTTTATGTGATCTGGTTTTTTTGAAGAGTTTATCCTTTTATCTGTGTGTTCCAATCGTGTGATTCATCCCACCAAGTTTCTGTTATTCCGACTATGTCATGTGTACCTTCGTGCATTAATATTTCAAGTTCACCTTGTTTATTCCCTAGGCTTTGTGCATTTGTGTAGAGGCATTTGAGTTCTTTGTGCCTGGTTGTGGGTGTTCTTTCTTTGTCTCTTATTTGTTGTTTGAGTTTGTTTTCTTCCCCATCCCTTTTTGGTTCATTGTTTGTTTTGTTTGCTTGGGGTCCATGCTTGGAGTTGGGCCCCGGGGATCCTGTAGATTGGTCACCCTCCCCTCGCGATTTTAGTTTAAAGCCCTCCTGACAAGTTGGGCCAGTCTTTTTCCGAGGACATTCTTCCCAGTCTTTGTGAGATGTAACCCGTCCCTTGCCAAAAGTCCATCTTGGAGGTAGTGCAGTCCGTGGTCTAGGAATCCAAAGTTTTTTTGGCGACACCAACCCTTTAGCCAGTGGTTTACTTGTAGGATTCTTTGTTCCCTTGCTGGGTGTTTTCCTCTTGTTGGTAGTATGGATGAGAAGACTACTTGCGCACCTAGATTTTTGACGTTCTTGCCTAGTTGCTCATAGTCGTTCTGTATTGTTTTCAAGTTCTTTTTTGTGTCATTTGTTCCTACATGGAGTAATAGTAGGGGGTAATAGTCTGTGGGTTTTATTATTTTGGTTACTTTCTCTGCTACGTCTATGATTTTGGCTCCTGGAAGGCAGCATATCTCTCTGGATTGGTTATCTGGTCTACAGATGGCGGGTTCAGTTCCTCTGAGGATTGAATCTCCTATTACCAGTACTCGCCTTTTCTTTTTGCTTGGGGTTGTTTGGGGAGTTTCTTTCTGTGTTGTAGTGGTGTTTGGTGGTGCTGCTTTGTTGAGCGTTCTTTCTGGTGTTTCTTTTCTGTGTGTCTGTGCGTTATCTTCTATTGGAAGTCCCTGGTATTGGTTGCTTAGAGTCAGTGGGGTTGGGTCTGGGTGGGTTGGTTTGGACTGTGGTTTTGTGTTTGGTTTGTGTTTTTTTCTGTAGGTGACATGTGTCCATCTGCTTTCTTCCTCTGGGGGGTTACCTGTAGTGGAAGTTGCTTGGTCATTTTTATGTTCTTTTTGTGCATGTTCTTTTTGTGAGGTTTGGGGTTTCTCGTTTTGTTGATTGAGTTTGAGGGTGTTTAGGTTTTTCTCTAGATCTTCTACTTTTTCTTCTAGTAATTTGATTAGTTTGCATTTGGTACATATGTAGTTTTGGAGTTCTGTGGGCATAAGAGTGTACATGGAGCATGCTCTGCAGATCACAATAGAGTCTGTTCCTTGTGTGCTGGGGTTGTTTGGGTTGCTGCTGTTTTCGATGTATTTCATTTGTGGGTATTTGGTGGTGGTGTTTTTTTGGGTTGTGCCTGACATGGTCACTAATTAGTTTGTGTTAATTAATTAGTAATTAATGCATATAATACCTATAATATATAAAATTCAGCTGATATAGATATATAGATAGTTTAAGTAATATGTAATGTAAATATGTTCATTAAATCAGTAACAATATCTCTTCAATTTAAGTTGTAATTATTATTAATCTTTCAATGTAGATATACCCCAGCTTCCTTCTGCTGCTTAGATAACACCCTTCCAAATCCTCTTTATATTTCACCGTTCTTTTCTTTCCTTTAAGCTCAGTTTTTCCACCTTTTTAAAGACAACAAGTCAGTGGGGCTTTTTTGCAGGGTCCCTTTAAATTTTTTTTCCTCTGTCCTTCTTTCCAGAAGTGCTGGTTTTCTCCCTTCCTCCAAGATGTCGCTCATTCAAAACTGCTTAGTTACTGTAAGTTCTTTCTGTCCTTTATTTCCCTCCACCGTCCAGTATCACCACCGTTTCAAAGTAAAGGATTATTTTATCGATCCACCTCCTGTTGTCTCCGATCTCTCTTTTGCTCCGATCACACCGTTCTTTCTATGGGAAGCCTCTCTTCCAGACTCTTTCTTTCCTCCCTCTTCTAACACCAACTCGCTTTTGTCCTCAATCCACTTTTCATTCAGATCCCCCTGTCACGCATACCTGTTTCTTCTCTCACCGAGGAAGATAAGTTGCTGAAGTTTTGAGCCTTGGTCTTCAAGTACAATCCTAATACTTGCATTAGATAAGTATAAATAGAATTGTAACTATTTACTGATAATGATATATCATAATATTTTCCCTTTCTGATATTTTCCTTTTTTTAAAAGAATTTTCTATGTGCTTTCTTCTTTTCTTTGACAATGTATGTATTTTCATCATAATTATCTTTTTGTTTTGTTCTTTTCCCTTTTTTTGTCTTTATTTTACAGTTAAAAATAAAATACATTGTTGAGTCCGAGGGATGTAGGAACAATAGAGAGTCACGAATAGGGAAACCAACTAGCCTTTATTGAGGCAACAGTGTAGATAACAGTTAACACAGGAACTCTCAGAACAATGGTGGTGAAGAATGCCCTCAGCCACATTTGACAGCGCTATTTAAGAGCGGCTGTCAAACGTGGCAGCCAATCAGAGGGCTGGACGCTCCCGTTCACAGCCCGACCCAATCAGCGATGGCTTCGCCAGTTGCTAACATCCTGGGAGGACGTAACAGACATAATCACATTGCTGAAGAGAAAAATCTAATAATCTCAAAAAGATATTCTCAGCATCAGAGCAAAATGTTACTGTAAGAATCCAAATTCATCAATAAGGAATAATTTCACAGCCAGCCAGCTGGACTACCGAAGCTGTCATGATGCTATTATACTAGTATGCAAAGTAAGATATGATGAATGGAAAATGAGTATGCCAGCATTTTTATTAGTTATTCCATTTATGAAGCCAGTGTTTAATGAGGAGTGTGTCAGGAGACAAATGAAAGATTCAGCTGGAGACAGAGAAAATGTCTATATTTTATTCAATATTCTGTGTTAAGAGTTTTAGAATACATTTTAAAGAACTGTGGTTTATTGTAGACAAACTCAAGAATTTACCTGAATCCATTCCATGCTTCAACTCATAAATGTTTCAATAGGTCTACACAGAAGGTTCTAACTACAGGCATATTGTAGTTTCCTGCCTACCTTTGCATAATCTACAGAACATCTAATAGTCTTTAGACACACTGAGCAAACTGCCTGTTTATATCAGATGATATATCTTCTCACTATTCTGGTGCTGTAGGAGTGGTCCATTTGAGGTATTCATCAAAGCTACAGACTGCCCAAAGAAAGAAAGAAAAATCAATGCAGTTGTCTCCTGTTCAAAAGACCTGCAAGAATTAGTATTCAAAAAATGGCATTAAATTGTTCAGAAAAAGCAGGAGACAGACAACACAAGTCCTACTTACCTAAGCTGGTGGAAGACACACCACTCCACAACAACTGGCATCCATTCATCAACCTGGTTATCTTAAAACTTGGAGAAATGACAGATGACCTGATATTTGCTGGTGCTTTTTTGAAGGGAATTAAGCAGCTTGGAGATCCAATGCAATAACAGAAAAATTCACCCAGTAGTTGCTGAGTGGTGTGGAATAGCAACTTTATAATTCTGCCAGGCCAAGAAAATAAAGGGGTATTACTTGCGGCATACTTTAAAGAATGTTGTTTTTAGTTAATTTTGCATTTATAAATTCTCCCCAAAAGTGTTTGTTGTGATGTTTATATCTCAGCTTTCCTCTAAAAGCTCAAGGAGGCACAGATAAAATGTGTCCCTTGTTTCACCCTCATATCAAGAAATCTATATGGTGTGTTACACTGAGAGATAGTAACTGGTACACAGTCCCCTTACAGCTGAGCAGGACTATCAGTTGAGCAGGAATACATGTTTGAAACTCACTGAGAGCTCTCTGATCTCATTTTACCTCTTCAGTTAATATACTGCATTGGAGTTTTTTTTCCCTCTACAGAGTTTTGATAACACAGTCAATTCTAAAAATTAGAAGGAAATCCTTGTTCTAAAGGGGACATTCCAAAATCTCATTTACCGGAACAATCTTGAACTAAACACACTCAAAACTGTAGAAATGATGGTAGATTTTAGGAGAAACCCTACTATACTACCACCTCTTACAGTAGACAACACAGTATCAACAGTAGAGACCTTCAAGTTTCTAGCTTCTATAATATCTCAAGACTTAAAATGGACACCTAACATCAAAAATGTCATCAAAAAAGCACAACAAATAATGTTCTTTCTGTGCCAACTCAGGAAGCTCAGACTGCCCAAGGAGCTGCTGATACAGTTCTACAGAGGAATTATTGAGTCTGTCATCTGCACCTATATAACTGTCTGGTTTGGCTCTGAAACCAAACAAGACAGACACAGATTTCAACAGATAATTAGAACTGCTACCAACCTGCCTTCCATTGAGGACCTGTATACCACATGAGTCAAAAAGAGGTCTGTGAAAATATCTACAGACCCCTCAAATCCTGGACACAAACTATTTCAACTCCTACCCTCAAAATGACGCTATAGAGCACTGAACACCAGAACAACTAAACACAAGAACAGTTTTTTCCTGAATGCCATCTCTCTGCTAAACAAATAATTCCCTCACCACTGTCAAACTATTTAGTAAGGCTGTATTATTATTATTATTCTCATCTTTCCTATTACCTATCTCCTTTTCTATTTATGACTATAACTTTGTTGCTTTATTGTATTTTTATGATTTATATTGTTTTATTTAGTTGCCTAGTATGATTTATGTTGATTGCTTATTTAGTATCCTATGACTATCACTAAGTGTTGCATCTTATGATTTATGATGAATGTATTTTTATGATGACTATGATAATGATTTATCACTTATAGTTTTTATGTACACTGAGAGCTTATGCACCGAAGACAAATTCTTTGTGTATCCAATCACACTTGGCCAATAAAGAACTCTATCCTACAATGTAACAGATAATTGAGTGATTCTGGTAATATAAAAACTCTTGAGATTATTGGTGTTCCTGAGATCATTGGTGCACCTTAGCTTTTGCTTTTACTAAATTTTACTAAAATTTATTAACAAAATAAATATACAAAAGGAAAAAAGGGTTAGGGTTAGAACTAAGAAAAAAGATGAAAAGAATGCAGAAAGAAAGAAAAGTAATGACTTCCAATATCTTTCAGTGCAGTAATATACAAAAAAAAAATCACAACTCAACATTTTGCTTTGCATTTCTTAACATTTCAAGCCATTTCTATAACACAATCGTTATAAGCATCAAAACCTATAAGCATCAAAATAAAAAGTTTCATTTTTTTCCAGATTCAAGCAAAAGATCCAGAAGTAATATCCAAGTAGAAACAAAATAAGGTAAATTATCCTCTAACTAAAACAATCTATTTTGCCATCTCCACCAACTCCATCATCTTTACCATCCATTCTTCCATTGCCGTATGTTCAGTAGCTTTTGTTTGTGTCTTTATACTTTCACCTGTCTTCTGTATGAATCTCTCCAAGGCACCTAACCACAAACAACAGGATGAAATGCACAATCAAAATAATCTAGGCTTGTGTATACCGGTAATTTATAAATGAATGTGACATAAACCAAGCAAATGATAAATGTGTTTATTACTTTTATTGTGTAAATAACCACTTCAGATATGAACCCTGGTCACAGTAAGGAGAGATCTTCCTGCGGATTTTCTTCTCTGTAGCTGCTATATACCATGGAATGAAACTTCTAGAGAATGAACAAACATATTAGGTCACAAGTAATAATATGTTAAAGCATATAAATTTAATAAATAAATACACAACAATAAAAGAAAAATAATAGATAAAATATATTCCCCAAAAAGATCTCAATCCAAATTGGCCCTCTGGTGCTAACTATTTAACTAAAATGCACAATTCTCCATAGTGGGCGGAGCTAGCCTCCAAAGATTGGGATGATACAATCCAACAGCCAATCAGGACTGAGTCAGACTTATAAAAACTGTCCTCCTAAGGTGCACCCCCTCTTTCGACTCAGTCCTTGGCTACAGGATTGTGTTCCCAACCTTGAGATTGCTACCTTTACTGATTTTGAAGGTTATATCATTGATTATTACAAGTGAGTCTGTTGCCCCCCCATCTGTCATCTGCGAAACATCTCTACGTGGGGGGGGGAGAGAGAGCTTGAGGCCGATTTTGGCCTCCCTGGGCCAAACTAGCCGCCTTGTGTGGCCGGCCTACTGCGATTCCCCTGGGGCCTGGTGTGTCTGGACGTCCGAGGAAGGCCACAAAAGCCTCGCGCTTCGTGGCCGACACCCAGGGTGGCCTGTGCCACTTGCCACTTCATTATTGCCTCCTGATTTCGGAGCCGCTAAAAGTTGTGCGCTTGAGCGGCCCGGGGCGAATCTGTGCATAGTGACAGCGAGGAGAGGGGATCGCGCGACCGGGGCTGCCGTAGGGGCCTGGGCGAAGTGCCGACTCGCCGGTGGAGTGACCTGTCAGTGAGGAACGGCGAGGAATTTGCGCCGGTGGCCATTTTGTGCCCAACTGTCAGCCGCGGAGCGCCGTGTGCTCTCTTCGCCGACCGGCTCCCGTCTGAACTGCGCAGGCGCGCCAACGGCCCCGCCCTGCCCATCAGCTGCCGGCTCCGTCACAGACTTCACATCATCGTCGGGGGAAGCCCTTTCGCATCGGCCCGGCTCACGCAGGCGCATTGAGGGCGCTCCAGGCCGACTTCTGCGGCCTGTCTTTGCCTGCCTAGCGTCATCGTTGGGGAGCGCGGAAGGCCGCCGAGATCGCGCCGCCGTTCTGAGGGGCTCCTCAACGCCGGCATCGGCTCCCCATCGGCCAGCTGGGCTTCGGCTTCTCTCTCCATCTGCGGCCCACGTCTTCTGGCCTTGCATCCCACTGCCCTCTAACCTCGGTTATGGCAGATAAGCAGGCCAAGTCAGGGAAGAGCCGATCCAAATCTAAGGACGGCTCTGAAAAGGAGGGACGGGGCAAGTCATCTAGCGCCCCCTCCCCAAACCGCAGGGACCGCTCACCCGTGCGTGCTTCTGCAGAGCGGTCCGGGGGCTCTTCACGCTCCAGGGGGTCAGAGGACCACCAGAGAGTCACGGCACCGCCCAAACATGCCTCCCTGGCGCCTCCTGCTGCAGCTTCTCCTGTGCCTCGCGCTTCCAAGGAGGCAGACATTCCCCCTCCGTCCTGCTCTAGACAGTCGTCGGGGGCGCTTTCCCTAGACAACCCTAACTTGCGTCTAGGGGAGGGGGACATCTGGGAGGACCCGGGGCCCCAGCGGACCGCCCCAGCTCGACAGCCCGCGTCGGCGGCCGCGCAGTTCAACAGCCCTGAGGTCCAGGCCATGATTGAGGCTGCCATTGAGAGAGGCATCGCAGCGGGGTTACAGAGGGCTGCTCCCTCCACCTCCACCCCTAGGAGTAGTCTGCAGGCCTCCACGACCAGGCTTGTCTCTGCGTCTGAGGACATATCACCTTTGGGGTCCCCCACCTCAGGCGGAGATAAGGATGAGCAGGGGCCTGACCTTGACCTGTCTTCTGATGAGGACGCGGCTCCTGAGGCCCCAGTCACGTCAGGGCTCTTTAATCCAAACTTGTTTAAGTCCTTACTCCACAAGGCCAAGGCGGCGGCCAAGGTCAAGGACCCGAAACAGGCGGAGGACGAGGAAGTAGATCCCCTCTTTGAGGAAACAACCTCACAGGCAGAGGTGATCCCCGCCCCGAAACTGTTTGTGGACTCCGTCCTCAAACAGTGGCAGTCGCCACAGGGCGGGGCCCTCCCTTCTACCCTTGACAAGAGGTATTTTAATGTGGCGCAACCACTAGCGCAACATCTCCCTGTCCTGCCAGTTGACCCGCCCATCAAGGCCTTGTACGCCACGGCGCAGATGCCCGGGGATTCCGAGGAGCTGCTCCGACCAGAGGATAGGCGTACGGAGCAGGCCCTTCAGCGGGCACATCAAGCGGCGGCATGGGCACTGAAGGCCGCGTCAACGGCCTCATTCTTTTGCCGCACGTCTATCCATTGGCTGAACCTACTGCAAGACCACCTGCCATCGACGGATGTCCGGGCAAGACAAGATATTAATAAACTGATGGCGGCCAGCCAATTCACATCGGACGCCACTCTACAAGCGACCCGTTTTGCTGCGAGAGCCATGGGGTCCACGATTGTAGCCCGCCGCATGCATTGGTTGCGCAGCTGGCCGGCGGACACCCGCCACAAATGGCGCCTCGCCATCGCGCCTATAAAGGGTCAGTCGCTCTTTGGTGATACGTTGGAGCCGTACCTAGTGGAGGACAAGGACAAGAGGAAGATTCTGCCCAACTGTACACGCAAAGGGCAGAATAAGGCCTCTACCTCTGCGACTCCAGCAACCACCCCTTCCTTCCCCCGGCGCCCCTATCGCGCGCCTTCTTATAATCGGGGGAGGAGCCAGTATGGCGGGAGGCAGAACCAGGGTGACAGGCGCAGGGACAACAACAACAAGCGGCCTTTTCGGGGGGCAGGTGGTCGCCCCTACCGCCACTACAAGTAGATGAACCCAGTCCTCCCATTGGGGGTCGCCTGCGCTTCTTCGCCAGGCGATGGGAGGACACTACCACCGACGCTTGGGTTCGCGAGACCGTGTCATCTGGTCTCGCCCTGGATTTCATCTCCACCCCCCCGGGATTTTTTCTGAGGTGCCCCCAGTCCTCAAACCCCCGGCAACGGTCACTCATGTTGACCGCCATCCAGCACCTTCTAGACATTGATGCCATCAAGCGGGTGCCGGAGGACCAGTGGGGTCAGGGCTTCTATTCCATCTTATTTCTCGTGGAAAAGTCCTCTGGAGGGTGGAGAGCTGTCCTTAACCTTAAGCGTCTCAATAAATATTTGAAATACAAGAAGTTCAAGATGCACACGTTGCAGTCTATTCTTGGTGGGATACTGGAGGGGGATCTCATGACATCCATAGACCTCACCGAGGCCTACCTCCACGTCCCTATCCGGCCCGTGCATCAGCAGTTTCTACGGTTTTGCTATCAGAACGCCCATTACCAGTACACGGCCCTTCCTTTCGGGCTGTCGTCCGCCCCCAGGGTCTTCACCAAGGTCCTGGCAGCCTTGGCTGCCGGTCTGCGGACCAGACCGATTAGGCTCCAATGTTACTTGGACGATATTCTCCTCCAATCGGCATCGACAGGGCAGGCAGAGGTGGACGTCCAGGTGACCCTGGAGACACTTAGGGCGCATGGCTTTTCCGTGAATTTTGAGAAGAGCCAGTTGCGCCCCTCGACCAGGATCACACATTTGGGGGCGGTCATCGACTCCCGGGAGTGCAGGGTATATCTTTCACAGGAGCGTCAGGACGGCTTGCTGGGACTAGTCTAACAAGTCCTAGATTCACACCGGGTCCCATTAAACCAGCTGTCCTCTCTCCTGGGGAAGATGGTCTCGGCCATCCACATCACGCCCTGGGCACAATTACACTCCAGGGAGTTACAATGGTTTATGTTGCCTTTTCAGCGCAAGCACCAGAGCAACTCCCTGCTCAGGGTCACCCTGCCGGACTCCGTTCGCCGATCTCTCCACTGGTGGCGTTCCCCGGCGATCTCCAAGGGCGGTCCGTTCCTGGAGCCTCCCAGGTTGACTGTGACTACAGATGCCAGTCTCCTGGGTTGGGGGGCGCACGTGCTCTCCCATGTGACCCAGGGCACATGGTCATCAGCAGAAGCGTCCTTGACCATCAATCACCTCGAATTGAGGGCGATATTTCTGGCCCTTCAACGCTTCCAACACATCGTGGCGGGTCAGAATGTGCTGATATTGACGGACAACATCACGGCGAAAGCCCACGTCAACCGGCAAGGGGGCACGGTTTCTCGGCTATTGATGGCGGAGGCCGAGGCCCTGGGCCTCTGGGCGGAGAAGCATCTACGGTCCGTTCGGGCGGAACATATCTCGGGGGTATCGAACCGCAAAGCGGATTGGCTCAGTCGCCACGAGGTAGATCCGGCGGAATGGAGCCTCCATCGGGATCTGTTCCGGGAACTCGTAGAACGCTTCGGCCGCCCAGCCCTCGATCTCTTCGCCACCCCGCAGAATGCGAGGCTCCCGCGTTACTACACCCGTTACAGCTCTTACGGGGTGGAAGGGGTGGACGCTCTGCGCTGTCCGTGGCCGAGGGGTCTTCTTTACGCCTTTCCTCCGCTTCCCTTGATTCCCCGGGTCATCCGCAAGCTGTTGGAGGAAGAGGCGGAGATCATCTTGCTGGCACCACATTGGCCGAGGCGACCGTGGTTTGCGGACCTCCGATCATTGTCCATCAGTCCGCCCTGGCGGATCCCTCCGACAGAGTGGTCGCTTTCCCAGGGGTCAGTGCGTCATCCGGACCCGTCATGGCTCCAGCTGACCGCCTGGCACTTGAGCGGCATACACTGCAACAGCGGGGAGTGCCGGAAAACATAATTCGGACGTTGTTATCTTCACGCCGGGCTTCTACCACACGCATCTACGCGTCTACATGGAAGACCTTCTGTGCGTGGTGTGAGACAGTGTCCGTTTGCCCACTTGATTTATCCATTATCAACGTCCTGCAGTTTTTGCAGGCCGGGCTGGACAAGGGTCTGGCGCCCAACACTTTGCGTCGACAGATGGCTGCGCTCTCGACTGTGCTTTCCTGCTCAGGGATCGAGCAGCTGTCGGCTCACCTGCTGGTCCGGCGGTTTATCAAGGCAGCGTCCAACATTTCACCACCGGTAGTTCATCGTTACCCGACATGGGATCTACAGACGGTACTGCGGTCCCTCACCTCGGATCCGTACAAACCGTTGGATACGGTCCCGCTGCGTCTACTTACCTTGAAGGTGACCTTTCTGGTCGCTATTATATCGGCGAGGCATATTTCCGAGTTGGCGGCACTTTCGGTGCGCTCTGACCTGTGTATTCTTTATCCGGACAGGGTTGTCCTAAGACTGGATCCGGCGTTCTCTCCTAAAGTCAATACTTATTTCCACAGGGCTCAGGAGTTGATCTTGCCGGCGTTTCCGGAGTCTCTGTCAGGAGATCCATTGAGCGTGTCTCTGGATGTTCGTCGGGCCATCGAGATTTATACCACCCGTACGGCGGAGTTTCGTCGTTCTGAGGCGTTGTTTGTAGGGTTTTCTTCGGCTTCGATGGGCAGAAAGGCCTCCTCAGCGATGATCGGACGATGGATTCGCGCGGTCATTAGTTATGCATATGACCAGGGGGGTCTGGATAGACCGGAGGGCCTTACGGCGCATTCCACGCGTAGTGCGGCCACTACGACGGCTTGGGCGTCTAGAGCGTCGATTGAGGAGGTGTGTCGGGCGGCGACGTGGTCGTCGCCGTTGCCGTTCGTCCGACATTACAAAATGGACGCATTTGGGGTCAGAGATATGGCGTTCGGACGCCGGGTGTTGCAGACGGTGGTGTCATCGTCTGGATTAGCGGAGTTGTATTAATTCCCTCCCAATGGGGCTACTGCTTTGGCATGTCCCAATCTTTGGAGGCTAGCTCCGCCCACTATGGAGAAAGGGCGTTGTTCTTACCTGAACGCCTCTTCTCGTAGGGCGGAGCTAGCCTCCAAGTCCCGCCCTGAATGTTAAGGGTAGGGAGTTGGTTTTGTTGCTTGTTAAATAAAGTTTGGTTGGGTTAACACATTGGGTCTGACTTCGTCCTTCGTCTCAAGAGGGGGTGCACCTTAGGAGGACAGTTTTTATAAGTCTGACTCAGTCCTGATTGGCTGTTGGATTGTATCATCCCAATCTTTGGAGGCTAGCTCCGCCCTACGAGAAGAGGCGTTCAGGTAAGAACAACGCCCTTTCCTAACTGCATGAATGATGTAGTTTGTCAAGATTTCATTGGGGCATAGGTCATATAAAAACAATAGCAATAGCACTTAGACTTATATACCGCTTCATAGTGCTTTACAGCCCTCTCTAAGCGGTTTACAGAGTTCAGCATATTGCCCCCAACAATCTGGGTCCTCATTTTACCGACCTCAGAAGGATGGAAGGCTGAGTCAACCTTGAGCCTGGTGAGATTTGAACTGCTGAACTGCTGAACTAGCTGTCAGCTGAAGTAGCCTGCAGTGCTGCATTTAACCACTGCGCCACCTCGGCTCAACACTTAAAATTGCTTCTGAAGTTGCATTTTTCTATAGTTTAGACAATTGACAATAATGTATCTGTAAGCCTTTTCAACAACTGTGATTCCTCCATCTTATCAAGTTTATGGAACTGAGCCCAGCCCACATATTCTTAAGTAATTAAGAGTATACTATTGCATTTCCTTAGATATCTTGGCAGCAACCCGTTTAAACAGTTTATGCCACATACAGTATTCTATTTTTAACTTTATTCATTTGTAATTGGGTCTAAGGGATATGTATCTGGTGCTTTCTTCTTGCAGGAATAAAGTTATCTTCCCCACTCTGCTGGCCTTCCGAAAAGCTGTCAAGACATGGCTTTTCCTGCAGGCTAGGGGCAGAGCTTAATCCACTCGAGCTCACCCCCAAGTATGTATGGTTGTCGAATGAGTATTGGATGATTTTAAATATTGTGTTTTTAATTTTTATATCTGTTTTTTTTAATGTGATATTATGAAATTGGTGTCTTGTATTTTCTCTGTTGTATGCCGCCCTGAGTCCTTCGGGAGTTGGGCGGCATATAAGAACACCATAATAAATAAATAAATAAATAAAAACAATTCCTCCCAAAAGCCATGCCTCAAATTTTTATTATGATAAAATAAAGAAACAAAGATTGCTCAATTGATCCATGATAAACAAAATCCATATTTGAGGAATCATGGGCCACAACTAGCCTTTTGATCTTCCATGGGCCTTAGGAAGTCATCCAGTGATGTCACAACATTACTCAAAGACGTGGATCAAAAATATTTTCTGTTTTGTTTCCCCCAAATTTTTTTGGATGGAACTATAATGTAGAGAAAACTACAGAAATCTTTCCCAACTACATGAGATATTTCCGTGCTAGTGGCCGTATGTGGACCACAGGCCACAGATTGCCCACCCATGGTTTAACAAAATAAAACAAAACACAAGCTTTATCTTTTCATAGAAGTACATGGGCAACAGTAATCTAATAATCCCTCTGGAGATGGCTAAAAAAACTATAGGATGCAGTAGGACTGCCAAGTTGCCAACCTCATAATGGCATATCATATTCACTGCTGGAAGGTCTGTATAACCTTAAGAAGATCTGTAGTACCTGAAGAAAGTAGTAGTCCCATCAAGATTGTGGAATAAAAAGCATATTATGGATGTGTGAGCATTTAACTGAAACATCAATTGAAGCAGCCCATGAAATCAGGTTTATATTAATTTTTGGGCTGGGTCTTTTCCACACCACATCAAGTTATCAATAGCAATAGCACTTAGACTTATATGCCTCTTCGCAATGCTTTACAGCCCATTCTAAGCAGTTTACAGAATCAGCCTTTTGCCCCCAGCAATTTGTGTCCTCATTTTACTGACATTGGAAGGATGGAAAGCTGAATCAACCTTGAGCCAATCAGGATTGAACTGCTGGTAGTCGGCAGAGTTAGCCTGCAATACTGCATTCTATCCACTGTGCAACCATGGACCTTAGTTCACATCCTCTTCTGTTCCAGTGGCATAGCAATTTTTTTGACATTATACTTTATTGGGCCAGCCTGCTTCTCTTGTCTCTGCTAATTAACAAGAAATATTGCCCCAAAGCCACAAACATAACACACTTTGGCCCCATCCATGTAAAACTTTGGAAACTTTGTCTTGCCAATGTGTTCTGCCCAGCTTGCAAATCAAGCTTGTCACCCAGTTCTTACAACTTCCTGTGACCTGGTAGAGGGGCAAGTAAATGGACAATCTTCAATGACATGATGAATTTAGTACCCATTGAATGCAATGACAAGGGATTTCCTTCTAGGACAGGCCAAGCATCTCACAAACTCTAGCGACATCTTCCCACAAAGTAGTAGTGGGTTCCAAATCCCATTGCTACCAGTTTGTGCATGCACTCACGCGCATGCACGATGCTTCTGCGCATGCACAGAAGCATCTCGGGTGGGTGGGCAGAGCCTCCCGCCGCTGCCGCTGCCACCGGTTCACAGAACTGGGCCGAACTGGGAGCAACCCACCACTGCAACAAAGCCAAGTCACTGGACCTTTTTTAGTGACATGCCAAGTTTTAAATCCTGTGTGAAATTTCTTATTCTAAAATTGGAATGAATATTTTCTCCCTTGGTTCATCATGTGCCTTTTTAATGGGCTGTGTCCTGGATTATTTGTACCTCCTGAACTATCTTTCCCCATACCTTATGCCTTTGCCTCTGCCTTAAGAGAGATTAGGAGAAATATTTTAAAACAATTATAGTAGTGAAATTGTTGAATGTATTCAGTTAACACTTTCTTAAAAGGCTATTATAGTTATGAATGCTCCAACACTGGACGTTTTTAAGAAGATGCTGGATAACCATTTGTCTGAAGTAGTGTAGGGTTTCCTGCCTAAGCAGGGGGTTGGACTAGAAGACCTCCAAGATCCCTTCCAACTCTGTTATTATTATTATATCTTCCCATTTGGTTTCATTTGCAGCCATCCCTTCCCCTAAAAGCATCAGCTTCAAGCATTTTCATACTTTACCACTAGAGTCGATATTTTTTCCTACTTGCTGCTCAAATCGTGAAGCTGTTTGTATCGAATCAATTTTGCCCACAAATCTCAAATCAAAACTCAAAGTTAATCATGCACTATTTAAAACTCAAATCCCCAATCTGAAATGAATTAGGCTTCTCTTGCAGCAACCTATGTCATATCATGGAGCTATAAGCATCTGGTACAAATTAAATGATGAAAAAGTGATAAAACAAGCATATACCCAGGTCATAATAGAAACCCCAGTCTCTGTACTTGCATCCCAACATTGAATGCAAATATGTAAGACATATCGTTTGGGTCATGATGTTACGATGCACATTGCATTGTCTATTAAAGGGAAATAAAACATTTTTGTTACCGTGATGGTGTGTGGAAATTACCTGGGAGACAGGAGGATGATTTGCAAACTGGACAAATAATATGTTAGAGGTATCTCAACCACAGAAAAGGAGATGTCTTGGGAAACATTCCAGAAGGAGCCTTCTAGCCAAGAGCTTCCCTAGTTTTCCAGAGAATAAAAGGAAAGGAGGGGAAAAATATTTTCGGTCTTGCATGTTTCTGCTAATAAACCTCCTGTCAGGCCGAAGCCATTTTATTGGGGAGCTTAGGCCTGCCATACTTTATACTATTTCACTATGCATTTTCTACTGTGGGAAAATGGGAGGGGGGATTGTATGAGGTTGTTAGTATGTAGCCATAACAAATTCTTTCTAGAAAGACAAGGTCATCCTTTGTCTCTGCACCTCTGCACC
Organism: Diadophis punctatus similis; assembly: GCA_023053685.1. Classification (NCBI taxonomy): domain Eukaryota; kingdom Metazoa; phylum Chordata; class Lepidosauria; order Squamata; family Dipsadidae; genus Diadophis; species Diadophis punctatus. The sequence continues at coordinate 50,830,621 of JALIGW010000006.1, read as the reverse complement.
TACACGGAAGGAGATGGGTGGACTCTGCCAGCATGGCAATAGAAGATTGGACAATGTGATGGATTTGTGGGTGTGGGGGCAAGGACTTGAACTTTCAACTGGGTGGTGAAACCTGGAGGACTTCAGATTCGGGTTTCACTCAGATGTGCCAACATGGCTCTAATAATAAATTGGAATTTTGAAGAATACTTTGCCTTGGACTCTGATTTAATTTTGGATGCTATTTGGAACCCTGATATCTGCAATAAAGATACAACTAGTAGTCCTAGTTGTACTTCTTCTCCCAAAGTGGTACTAACACTTTAGGTGATCTTGATTCTGTCCCTCTATTGATGGCTCTTATTTAAGTAATTGTCCACTAGGACTCCAAGATCCTTCTCACAGGTACTGCTATTGAGCCAAGTTTCATCTAATCTGTACCTGTGCATATGATTTTTCTTGCCTAAGTGTAAAACTTTACCTTTCTCCTATTGAAGTTTATTTTGTTAGATAGGGTTCAGTGTTCAATTTTGTCAAGATTTTGGGTATTGGCTATTCCTGCCAGTCTGGTGTCATCTGCAAATTTGATGAGTTCCCCTTCTATTCCCTCATCAAAATCATTTATGAAGATATTGAAGAGTACTGGGCCTAAGGCAGAATCTTGGGGTACCTTGAGGTGGGATTTGAGCTTGACTCAAAAGAGACTTAACACTTTTTCTTCATCATTGCTGTAGTGAATAATTGTTTTCTGCAGTTTAATAAATGTTCATTGTTTTACCTTTTGTGGTATTTGAGAAGTGAACTCTGAAATATAATGGCCAAATTTGTCCTTTTTGAAGATTTTATTTTTCACTCTCTCTACTTCATCTACATGTGAAAAAGAGGTAGCAAGTGTCAGTTTTTAGAGTTGATACCGATGAAACACACATTTTGGCATATAGAATCCTCTGCTGGGAATCTCATATCAGCAAACCTGGTCCTTCTGAGTACTTTCTTCTACCTTTATAGTATCATGAATGATATTAGTACTTCCATCAGTAAAAACCAAAGGACTATGGAGCCAAGAGCTGTAAAAGCTGTTCAACGTTATAGCTTGAAAGGATAGTAAGAATTAGAAACACTTTAGGCAGATTCTTTGGGGGATGCTAAAAATTGCTGGATAAAACCATCAGCAGGAAGTTCCAAGACTAGCATTTAACATTTGGAAGCAAGACAATCAGACCTGAAAATCATTTGGGAGATCCTGAGGCAGCAATGTTATAATTCTCCTTATATGTCAGAAGCCAAATGCCACCAGAAACAAGAATTTGCATTAATCTTTTCCATTTAATTTATAACAGGCTATAGGGAGATATCACATAAATGTAAAAAAAGGGACCAAAACATATTAACTGAAGTAGAAATTAGTTATTAAACAAATTATTTTTAAACTGCTTTTCTCTTAACATTATTCTGAAGATGATTTTGAAAAAGTTACAAATACAAAACCTATTAGCTAGGAAACACTACTGCTATAGGTAACATTTAGTCTGATCCCATAAGTTAGTGATCTATAACTAAATTTATAGATATGATTTTAAAAGCAGTTCAGTGATAGCTTCAATGATGGAATTATGGATTAACTCCCAAAATTGAAAGATGCAGTTAAATCTGGCTTATTGCCTGTCTCTTAGTATATAACATATAATGAGATGTGGGTGAGGGGCTTTTTTTTTTTTTGCAAAAGGAACCCCTCCCTCCATTTCAGTAAAAACTCCAAGCCTTGGCAATGTAAAACCAATTCATCTAATTACAGATCAAGCCAATCACTTGATATCTTGTAAGGCTAGAGGTCACCAGTCCAGTATAAGCAATTAGCTGAGTTTCTCTGGTATTCCTAATACTTGCACTTCAGATCTGTAGCCCAATTCCCTGGACTGATTTCCCTCTGTCCCATTGCTTCGTGTAATGTAAATTGTATCTTGTCCCTAGGTAATCGAGATCAGCGTTGTCCTGTCCGTCCACTCGCTGTTGATGCCCTCTCAGTGCTGCGATAATGGTTTTGGTGGGCAATCAGACAAGAAGCCTTCTTGACTCATCTCTCATAATAGGTTGTCCTCCTCAGGCAAAATTGAATAACCCCCGATATGGCCTGGAGGCACGCAATGCAAATTCAATAAGTCTGCAGTGTCAATGCCCTGTCATTCTTTTTATTTTATTTTTTTTGGCAAAAGCAAGTAATTATTTCACACCAACATTCAGCAATAGGAGGAAGAAACAGCTTGAGATAGCTTTGTCTGCCTACCTGGAATGGTTACGTTAATGGGATATTTCTCTAATAAGAAGTAATTCCATCTTTTTCCAATGCCCCTTTGCTCCCAGATTCATCTCATCCTGAACATTTCAAGTATATGTTTTGTGAAGGCTTTTACCAGCAGCATCTGTGGGAAAGTTTAACAACTTCACTGCTGTTGTTTAATATTTTCCACTTTTATGGGTTACAGTTGCGCTGTCTATTTGCTTTTACTGATTTGTCAAAGATTTATTATAAACCAAATAGAGCTGTTCTTCCTTTTCCATAAACTGAAGCTGTTTTGGCAAACCTAGTTTCCACTATGAAAATAAATTTAAAATAGTTTTCCTTCTCGTACAGAGCATCTGCAGCCAGTTGTCATTTAGTGGTCAGTTGGGTGCCAAATTGGTGGTCATCTCACTTTAGTGGAAAGAAAATGCCTATGATTTAAAAATAAACAGCCAAAAAGGCAAGCAGATGACCTCTCTCCATATATTTTGTTAGCTCACTAAGAGAAATTAAACTATTTGTATATTCTGCAGTTTTATTTATGTTGGTTAATTGTCCATTTTAAAAACCTTTACCTTAAACTAATATTACGGCTATAGCTTAATAACCTTAAAAAGTTTTACTCCCATATATACTCACAAATATAACCCTGGAGAATCTTTTAAAAGAAAAAAAAATACTACCACTTTCTGCAGTAAGAATTAGGATTGTAAAAACATCCATCTGTAAGTGTGTATAATATATACCTCTGTGTGTAATATAAAACTTGGATAATGGTCCACTCTTTGCAGTACATGGGAGTCTCTTTTACCAGTCATTCAATACTATAAATTGATTAACTGTTGAACATAATCTTTTTTTGTTATTGTTCTTGTTTGTTTGTTTGTTTTGTTTTGTTTTGTTTTTGTTAAGCAGAGGATTCAATAAATGCCTCATTCTTGTTGGAATAGACTAGACTAGACTAGACTAGACTAGACTAGACTAGACTAGAATAGAATAGAATAGAATAGAATAGAATAGAATAGAATAGAATAGAATAGAATAGAATAGAATAGAATAGATGTTTTGGATATGTTTTGCATAGAAAGTAAATTATTGGTTTATTAATGGTAGGACATTATTTTTTCCTCCTGAGAACTTTACAAGTGTAATAAAGACCCCTGTGAAAAAGTATAATAATCATTTCCAGGACTGGTTGATTATTGTGCAATAATTTCCTTTGGAGGTTCATCACAATTCTTATGTTGTTATTTTTTTAGATAGCTATTTTCCTTACCTAAACTGAGGGGCAGAAAGCATTTTTATGCATTTTGGCAACTAGAATTCAGAATATTGCTGCCCATATTTTATAAATGCAAGTTATGAGATTATAAACACTAAAAATAAAATGCTGAAAATATGCATATTCTGAGATTTAATGAAGATTTTCCTTATTAAGAAGGCTTTATAGCTAATAAGTTCTGGTTCCCCCCCCCCCCTTTTATCCCACCGTCTGTTTCTATTACTTGATTAAAATGCCATTTAAAGGCAGCCTCGGCATTATTTGATTTAGCCACAAGAATTTGTTACTCGTTTATTGTGATGAATTCAACCATAAAATTAATCTCAGTTTATGCTTTTTACCAGTTAAGCTTCACCTTTTACTCCTATTTTTTTTCAATAAATAAGGCACTGTTAGTAGAATAGTGCCGAATACTAAAGTCAACTCTAACCCAGTAGCCAATAAACTTTCCAGATTTTTTTTTGAGAGGAATAGAGGAGTTTTATTAGTATTTTATTTATTTAAAATGTAGATTTCATTACTTCAGTGAAAAGCAAAAAAAATTGCAAGAGGAGATCTAGCACACTAAAGAAGCTAACAAGAAGAATATTCATCAATGCCAACAAGCTACAAACTCATCAGTAAACTTAAATGATTAAGAATTTAAAAATAAACTGACTCATTACTGTATTGAATATCTCTGTAAGGCAGAATTATGGAGTGTAGTACAAAATTTTCCAAATAGAAACCCCATCAACAAATAAGTACTATAGTTATCTGAAGTCGTGGTGTTAGAGTTTCATTTTCCATGTAATCCCTTGGCATATTTATTATACTTAATATCAGACACGGTAATGCACCAGTGTTTTTCACTTTTCCTCTACAATTTTATGAAATCTTATCCATATTTACTCAAAAGTAAGCATCATTGTGTCCACTGGAATTTACTTTCACTTCTAGGTAAGTGTACATAGAATTGCCACTTTAAAGCACTTCTCATTTTTATGCAGAAGAGATCTGAATGTATTCATTAAAATTATTTACCGCAAAGTATTTCAGATAAGGTAGTCCTTGACTTACAACAGTTCATTTAGTGTCTGTTCGAAGTTACAATAGCATTGGAAAATGTGACTTATGACCTTTGTTCACACTTATGACCATTGAAGCATCCCCACAGTCACCTGATCAAAATTTAGATGCTTGATAAAACATGTCTCATATTTATGATGGTTGCAGGGTCCCGGGATCATGTGATCAACTTTTGTGACCTTCTGACAAGCAAAGTCAAAGTCAAAGCCAGATTCACTTAACAGCCATGTTACTAACTTAACTGCGGTGATACCCTTAACAACGGTGGCAAGAAAGGTTGCAAAATGAAGCAAAACTCACTTAGCAACAGTCTTGCTTTGCAATAGAAATTTTGGGTTCAATTGTAGTCATAACTCGTAACTTACCACGTGGAATGGAGTGATTCTCTTAACAACTGGGGCAAAAAGAGATAATAAAATGGGACAAAACTCACTTAATAATTGCCTCACCTAACAACAGAAATGTTGGGTTCAATTGTGGTTGTAAATTAAGGACTGCCTGTAATGATCTAATCAGTCATGGGAGGGTGCATGTGTGTGGAGAGATAGAAAAAAGAGAAAAAATATTCCTTCTAAGTCATACATTTGCGCATGAAGAATGTATTGACTGTTGACAAATGTATTGTTTAGGAAACATGAGTGAAGCATTGGGTGAAAGTTGGGCAAGCACCATCTCTATCACAAATCTTTTATTTAGTTTATAAAATCCCTTCATGTGACATAAATTTAAATTTCATTGGGTAGCTTTGCTTTCTATCTTCAGTAAATAGATGAACATCCAGTGGAAAAGCTATGTAATTATTACTATTTTATAAAAGAGTGGACTGGATTCATTAGCTTTCCGGCACCATCTCTTAAAAGTCAGCACCTTCTTCCCACAATAGTAATTATCCGGTTACCTTTTTGGAAATGTATGTAAGAACAAGTTACAATATGGTGACTAAAGTATCAGTTCTAAGTCTGTTAAATTAACTTTTAGATCCCATTCTACACATTAAAGCAGCATTTTCTCTTTATCCATATTCTTGAATTATTCAAGGATCTACATTAATAGGTGACTCTTTGTCTGTTGAAAATCAGAATGATCCCTTTGTCTCAGAGTAGCAGCAGCCAGCTTAGTGCCAAACATCAGAAACTTCATGGTTGGTTGATTACAAAGCAAGGATAACTTAATTCAATACTGTACTAATAACGTATATACTGTAGATAAGGAAAAAAGTGACCTTATCATCTTAAAAGAGAATTGCCAAAGCTTGCATCACCTCTTACTGCAGAGTTGAATATTAAATGGAAGAATAGGAAGGGCTTCCACCATACAGTCCTCAGTTTCTAGGTCTGGAATAGATCAACATCACTCTGCATTAAGCTATAGTGAAATTATATTGCAGCACCATGCACCATATTGCTTACATAGCAAGGATAACTTAACTCAATACTGTACTAATAATTCATAAACTATAGATAAGGGTGAAATGACCTTATCATCTAAAAAGAGAACTCCAATATCTGCATTGCCAAATAATCTCTTGAGAATAAGAAAATCAGAAACGTTGCATAAATGTTCCAGGAAGAATCTTTCTTTTTTTTTCTTTTTCTTTGATGTGTAGCATCATCTATAGCAGGGGTCTCCAACCTTGGCAACTTTAAGACTTGCAGACTTCAACTCCCAAAGCTGGCTGAGGAATTCTGTCACCTCTTTTTATGTGGTCATATGCAAATTATTTCTCCCCAACACAAAAGAGAACAGAAGACATACATGGAGTTCCTAAGGGAATATATATATATTGCCTCTCACTACCCTTTTTGCACAAATGCCAAATATTCTGGATTAGACCATTTTTCTCTGGGTACATATTGTAGAATCATGGTTTAACTGTAGTCAGGAATTATGGATGTTGTTAGTATCGTTATTATTTTTACTTTGTACTCTCTTAATGATAGCTATTTTCAAAACATTGTGTTGACTAAGAGAAATTGTAATGGGTACCAAAACCAGTGGTTGATAGTTGATCCTCACTCATTTTGTAGCCATGTTGATCTTATGCAGATCCTTTATAGCGTTTCCTATAGAATCAGAAATATTTCACACATTTATATACTGCTACCAATACTTGAAATTTGTCAAAATTTAAAACTCTATAATTAAGAAATGGTGCATTCTATACCCTGCATCATCAATGTATGTTGGAAAACAACTGTCTAAATGTCATTATCTCTTAGTAGTTATCCTTCTTACTCTCGTGTTACATTAACTATTAACATTCCAAAACATAGCCACAGATGTATAAGTCATTCATGGGCAAAGGCCATCCAAACTTATTTGTCTGTCATGGCGAATTTGATACAACATCATAAATTGCTCAAGCCATTGAAAAACAATAAACTGAACATGTTACAAGAGTGGGCAGTTCCTTTCATTGGTATTGCATCTTTCAAGATGACAGGAAACCTCAAGAGACCAGAACATTCTTAGTTGTATGAGTTTGTGACTAATAGGTAGTTTGATGTGACAAGAGCTAAGTGTCTGGGGAAATAGAAGCATCTTTAAACTCAAAAACCTTTGTGTCTCATTCTTCTTAAGGGTTATTGTTTTAAAATCTGTAGGGGCCTCTTTTACAGTTTGCATTTACAGACAATATGCAATCAGCAAGAACTCTGTAGTTTTTCTGTCAGTATTGATTTGCTGTCATTCAATTCTGTAGCTAATTTGCTTGTTAGCAGTAATTTCAAAGGGATATTATAATTTGATTGTATAAAAAATTTAATGACTTTAATACATTTACATCTGTATTAAATTTTGCATGATTAAATAATGCAGTATGTCACAAAATGTTATTGAGCTTCTAGATCATGTAAAAATATAAGTTACAAAATTAATTTTTATTTCAATGTGTTTACAGTATATGGGATTCTCATGCAAATTACAAATGAACCTTCTTCATTCTGAATTCTATTAAAAAACTACAAGGTATCTGTTTCTATAAGAAACTACAAGGTATCTGAAAATCATAAATCACGTTTTTAATAATTCTGAATTCTGAGGTAAAAATTCAGGTAATTCTGTATATCTCGACGTCATATCACTGTGAGATGATTTCAATATCAAGTTAGTTAAATAGTTTTAAAATTCAGAAGCCATCAAATAATTCGGAACTGCTAATTTCATTTGTTAATAGCAATAGCAATAGCAATAGCAATAGCACTTAGACTTATATACCGCTTCATAGTGCTTTACAGCCCTCTCTAAGCGGTTTACAGAGTTCAGCATATTGCCCCCAACAATCTGGGTCCTCATTTTACCGACCTCAGAAGGATGGAAGGCTGAGTCAACTTTGAGCCGGTGAGATTTGAACAGCTGAACTGCTGAACTGCAGTGCTGCTTTTAACCACTGCGCCACCTCGGCTCTAATCTGAGCATTAGTGATATGAAATTGAGAAAGAGTCTTTAACTAAACCAGGAGTCCCAACTCTCCAGTTTGTCAACCCATTCATAAAGTTTCAGATTCTTCACCAACAGCCAAGCATTTATTATATAAAATAATTTAATAAATATTACTTTAATAGTACTACAAATAATCATTTTAATTTCCCAAACCATCTACTTTCTCCTCTGCTTTCTCTTCAGGCAGAACAAAGCTTTCTAACTAAAACAGAAAAATTAAACAAAGAATAATTGAGCAGCAGACCAGCAGAAAACAGTTGAATATGATTGACAGCATTGAAGTTTGTTCCAAAGAAATAGCTACAGCAAGTATTAAAAGATGTCAATACTGTAATATCAAATATAAGCATCAGCGCACTGCAAGAAACAAACCAATTAATATACAACACAGCTGCAATTGCAACTGAAGATTTTGGATGCAAAGTCATCCAAACAAAAAAAAAAGCCAACAGTGCATCCCCAAAATGGAAGATTTTTAGTGTAAAATAAGTTCAGTAAACTGAGATCAGATGCAAGGACACTGGAACAAATGAAAGAAAAAAACCCCTGAAGATTAAGAAGATAAATATATATATTATCAAGAAACATCATTTAGAGACAAGGAGACAAGGAAGTAGTAGAATTTAAATAAAGTAGTAAATAACAACCATAGACAAGAAAATCAGCAGATATGAAGCACAAATTGCACATTATAGGCAGAAGAAAGTCTATAGAGAGACAATAGTGAACATGACAAAGAAAAACAGTGCAATTCTGGGCGTAGCTATGGAACAGTCAAAAGAAATACAACAAAAATGCAGCTTGGTTAAAGAAGGTGGATAGGAATAAAACAGAAGCTGAAATGAAAGAACTGGTGGAGAAAAGTACAAGAAAGATCAAGAATTAGTACCAGGTGAAGATGAACTGCATGGTTTTTGGTTGACATATCTGCTTGGGCTATACCCACTCATTGCAAACCAGTTTAACAATATACTTAAGGAGATAGAATTGAAGATTGGTTAATATCTGATAATGAAAGATCCAAGAAAAGGGGAAGCACCAGGCAACTACAGGGCAATGACCTGCTTAACAACCTTCAAATTGCTCACTGGTGTGGTAGCTGATGCAGTCCAACACATCCTGTTGAAAACAGGTTCTTTCCATCTGAACCTAAAGGAAACTGCTCAGACAGCAGAGGAACAAAAGATCATCTCATTCAGAAGATGATTTTGGAAAAGTGCAAAAGAAGGAAGACCAAGGAAGGTCTTGATTGTAGCTTGGATTGATCACAAGAAAGCATTTGACATCCTGTTACATGATTGGATAATCAAGAAGTAACATAATTATTCAATTTTCAACTCCTGCCAAAGTAGAGAAAAGGCAACCATTCTAGATCAGCATAGTATGTTCAACTAGAATCAACATTCTAGTTGAACATACTGTATAAGGAAAATGACAGAATCATTTTGAAGTCCTGAATTTTACTGATAAAGAGCCAAAGGAACTACAGAATGAAATCAAAGGTTATTAAACATGACTGTGAAAACAGAATTGGAATGTGTTGCTATTTTTGGTTAGCTAATAAAAAAATCATTTCCAATAGAACTAAAAATGGGAAATCAGTAAGGGTTTTGCTTTCAATAGATCAGATTTAGGAAGAATTAAAACTTAAACTGGCATAATGATTTTTTAACTCCCAACAGTCAATATTTTTCTTCTTCTGATATTATCTATCATCCATCTCTCCATAAAATAGTGTAAGTGAAATTATATTAATGGGATATTTTTTAATTGATGTCCTATACCAATGTCATATCCCATATAGGCAAATCAGTACCTGAACTTTAATCCAATATTAAAATTGCTTGTAAAAAAATAGGGGCAAGTGTCTTACATTTTTTGTTAAAGATATATTAATGTCATCTCAAAGGAGCTATCAATGTTACAACTAACCCCGGAGCTGTAAAATGAGCTGTAAAATGGATTTGATGTTGGAATATTATAAATTCTGTCATTATGGATAAGATTAACGACACAGCCTGGTGATCATCTATTGCTCTTAGTGCTATGGCAATGTCTAACACATGTACTGCTTAGTAATTATAGCTGACTTAGTGGAAATAAAGGGCATGAGAGGGATACTCTGGAATAATTATGAATAATAGAGAGACAAATGCTTTGCACAAGTGAATAGGGAGATTGTAATTTCATGGGGGCTGATTTCAGAAAGGGTTAAATCACAAATAAGTTAACAGATTTAATGCAAGAATAAAGTTCTAATTTATTTTCATTCATCTGAATTATAAACCAGAAATTTACATGATGTGTAAGATATGTCTTTAGGGATCTATTCAAGTTATTGTTGAAAGCAACTTTTAAAGCACAGTATATTGTAGGCTCTCTGTCATGCAGATGTTACATACACATTAGAAAATATAAAGCTGATATTCAGGTCCACCTTTGCTGTACAAGGGATCCATGCATTGGACAGAGAAAGAGTTTGTCCAGACTAACAGTCAGTTGTCATATGTGTTTAGGAAGAACTGATCACAGAATCAAAGAGTATTATTATTTGTGTTGGTTTTAGTCTGCTTTTTGACTCCAGATTTGCATATTGGGATATATTATCAATTTTTTTTTTGCTCTTGTTATCTGTTTTGGAATAAAATATATTTGACAATGACATTAATGCTGAAAAATTCCACTCAGAAAATAGGTGATAAAACATACTATTGGAATGTTTGGGTGGAAGTTGGAATCATGACTTTATATCAATTGCATTAATTACCATTACTAAATTCAAATTAAATATGGTTTCCCCAATAGACAACATTTGGCATTTTTATCTACCTATTGAGTCCTTCCCAAGGAGTCATCTGGGAAAGGCAGATATTATTGTTTCATGGTATAGAAGTATCACACAGCAGCATATAAACTGTTCAAGGGATTATGACTGTATCAAGCATATAAATGTATTATATTGAGAAATAGGAAAAATGATATTATTCCAGATGTTAAAGAATTGCTTTTTTTGGAAATGTGTGACTGGTTTGTTTTAGAAAAGGCAACGTTTTGTATTAATTAAAGAAGAAAGCAATATGTAATACTATGGCAGATATTGTATGAGATTGTATTAGGTTTTGAAAACTCAAAACAGTTTGTACCAAAAATATTGATGCTTTTCTCTTTGATGTTTTTATCCATTTTGTTATCCATGATATAGGTCCATGATGGCGAACCTATGGCACGCGTGCCACAGGAGGCACACGGAGCCACATCTGAGGGCATGCGAGGCGTTGCCCTGTGTCAGCTCCAGTCCACATGCGTGCGCTGGCCAGCTGATTTTTGGCCTTGGAGAAGGCCGTTTTCACCCTCCCTAGGCTTCAAGAGGCTTCCCTGAAGCCTCCGGAATGCGAAAAATGGCCCAATGGGCAAACCGGAAGCTCGGAAAAACAGACTTCCGGTTTGCCCGTTGGGCTGTTTTTCGCACTCTGGAGGCTTCAGGGAAGCCTGAGGGTAAAAAACAGCCAACAGGGGGGCACATGCATGAGGATGCGTGCATGTGCAGTGTGGCATGGGTGGGGGGTTGTGTGTTGGCACGCAGGCATGATAGCGCATGCACACTCTCCCATTTTTGGCATGCAAGAATAAAAATGTTCACCATCACTGATATAGGTTATGTGATAATACAATTTAAGGTTAGGAGAAAAAGTATACCCTTTTCTTTTGAATCAAAATGTTGTTACTTTTTCCCACTCCATATAAATGTACAGTTAGTCCATGACTTACAACAGTTAATTTAGTGACTGTTAGAAGTTACAACAGCAAGTGACTTATGACCATTTTCACATTTATTGCAGCTCCCCATGTTCATGTGATCAATATTCGGACGTTTGGCAACTAGTTCATATTTCTGATGGTTGCACTGCCTTGGGTCATGTGATCCTCTTTTGAGACCTTCCAACAAGCAAAGTCAATGGAGAAGCCAGACTTACTTAACAACTGTGTTACTAACTTAGCAATTGCAGTGATTCACTTAACAACAGTGGCAAGAAAGGTCATAAAATGAGGCAAAACTCACTTAACAAATGTCTCACTTAGGAACAGAAATTTTGGGCTCAGTTGGGGTCATAAGTCAAGGACTACCTATACTAATCCTACAAGGTGATTTGTGAAACTGTAATTGATATCATTTGGAATTCAAAGTTCATCTTTGATAGTATATTCAGTTTTAGTGTTGTGATACAGTCTAGCCAAGAAAGTTTTAGTTTTTCCATCTTTCAAGATCTTGCTTTATATCTTTCCATAATTTATTACAATTGTTACTTCAAGCTACAATTTAAGGGGAAATTGGTAGAAAATGTTTTACAGATGGTATGTAACTCCTTCAATAATGTCCATGTTAAACAAATCATATAAAATAAATGTTGGAAACGCTACAACCAAGGAGGAACGTTTTATCATATGTGGTAATCATGTTAAAAAAAACAACCTCAAAAATAGTAAAAAGTAATACATCAAAATATTGATAAAATTTTAAAAGTAAAATTTGAAGTGAAACCACAAATATTTCTCTTAGCTACAATTCCAGAATAGACAAATGAAAAATATTGCAATTTACTAAGCTACCTGCTGACAGCTGTAAGAACGAATTTAGGCATAACATAGGAAAAAAGAAATTTTGCTGATGATACAAGATTGGGAGATCAAAACTGGAGGGTATGAAGCAATGGCAAAACTGACATTATACAGTATATCCACACAGAAGTCTAACCAAATTTAAACAGGATTGGCTCTTTATATACTATACATTATACAACAAGGCAAATTAGACATTTGGAAGATGGTTTTTAGGAAAAAAGTTATGAGGTCAATCAAAAATAATAGATGAAATGACTTCAACAGACACTAGCAATAAACTTCAATGTTCAACATTTGGTGTACAATATGAATATTTAGATTGTGGTAAGTAGTTGAGGAACAAACGGAAGGGCAGGGTAGAATAGATGACTAAAAAATTTCCATAATATTTTACTCATGCTTTCTTAATAGGTATTTTTACTTTACTGTGCTTTTCATGTCTTTGTTCTGGTGTAACTTTCTTCAAATTTATTAATAGCATAAGTAAAAAAATAAAGTAAAAATTATCAATTTAAAACATGCTGTGCAGTCTGGATTTATACATTATGCTAAAAAAAGGGGTGTGTGATTTAGGACTTTGATCCAATGCAGAAAACTAAATTAAAAACTTCTCAATACATGAATGTGCAGCTTAAGCGAATTAACGAGAAGACCCCTTCTTTCGTATAATTGGTTCCTTCTCCAAATTGCCCTTGCTGTTCACAATTTTTTTGCCAACATATAATTAGACTATGGTACTTCTTTGTCTTGCACAAAACTTTTCTTCCGGATATTCCTACATATTTCTGGAGAATCCTGGCATATTTCTTTCCTTCTCTTCTTTAGACTAAAATCTGTCTCTCAAGGTCAGACGCAGACATTCTTAAATATGTCTAGTCCATTCCAATTAACAAAAGTAGGTGGAAATCCTTTCATTTATTCCAGAGTGGGAGGCCTCAAGTTAGCACATTTCATGATAAGCCACAATGTTAAAATGATGATACATATTCCAGAGTGGGAGGCCTCAAGTTAGCACATTTCATGATAAGCCACAATGTTAAAATGATGATACATATTCCAGAGTGGGAGGCCTCAAGTTAGCACATTTCATGATAAGCCACAATGTTAAAATGATGATACATATGTCATGAAGTTACTGAACAAAGAGCACAATTTAGCACTTTTATAGCAATAGCACTTAGACTTATATACCGCTTCATAGTGCTTTACAGCCCTCTCTAAGTGGTTTACAGAGTTCAGCATATTGCCCCCAACAATCTGGGTCCTCATTTTACCCACCTCAGAAGGATGGAAGGCTGAGTCAACCTTGAGTCTGGTGAGATTTGAACAGCTGAACTGCTGAACTAGCAGTAGCCTGCAGTGCTGCATTTAACCACTGCGCCACCTCGGCTTTTATCACATTACATGACACAAGAACTGTATGTAACATAGTTTTGCATCATGAGGATACATTACACATATAATTTCCATGCACATCCTAAATGGATGTGTGGCGTCAAGCTTATTGTACTATACAGGTAGGAAAAAGGGGGCCAACAGCAACAACAATAGGCAATTACTGGAATTCTTTCTTAATGTCATTCTTATTTCTTGCAATAAACTAATCAGAGAAGAGTGTCCTTGAATCACTTCTCGTATGACTTCCAGTTCTGGAAAAAGTCAAGAGAATTCTGACAAGCGAAGCCTCTTTCCTAATTTTCTTCCTGAAATTCTTAGGTCTTGTGGCACAAACTGGGCACAATATTCAAGATTGTATCTTACAAGCATTAAATATAAGGGAGCTTTTATAACTTCCTAGTGCACAGGAATATGACTCAATCTTTCTCCATATTTTTGTTTTGGATCTAATCGCGCTGATTATTTGTTTAGCTTGTGGAAACTGTAGTTTCTATGGTTCCGTGTTATTTACTTCTTGTAGACAGAATGTTAATTCCATAGTATAGGATTTTTTTTTAATGTCTACAAGTTGACTTAAGGTTGTCCCTATCTTAATTGTGATCAGTAATGTCTTAATATTCTGGAATGAACTTTCAAATTTAAAATCAAAAGGAAAAAATGCCACATGAAATGACATCCTTTCAAATACCATACCATGGCTGGTAATTATTAATGGTTACCTAGGAGCCTTGAGTGTTTGTATGTATGTGCATGCATCATACTTTATTGTATGAGTTTTAAACAGATTTCACTGAAATATTTTTATAGGCTATCTGGAATCTGGAGATAAAACTATTTTTGGTAATTGGAAAAACAATAAAATGTAAAGTTTGGACATTTTAAAAAAGCTTAAGGGAGGAGAACTAATCCCTCCCTCCAAAAAAGATTTTGTAATTAATAACAAAAATTAAACATTTTTGCCAGATCACAAGCCAGCAACTTTCTGTATGTTGAGTGATGGACTTAACTACTCTGCTGTTTTAGCCAGGTTGATAAAAGAAGGTATGGAACACCTTAGAACAGGGCTGTCAAACTCCTAGCCTGCGGGCCGGATGTGTCACACGTTGGCCATGCCCACACCCAGTTTAGCAAAGGGGGGAAGTCCCGATACGTCACATGATTCCACCATGACGACATGAGTTTGACACCCCTGCCTTAGAAGGTCTGATAAGCATTGATTCAACTAAAGGGTCAATCCTTATTCAGCAAGAAGCAATGAATTGTTGAGGCTTCTCTGTAGTCAAATGACAGGTTCTAGTCCAAGCCAACAGGAGCATTTGAGGCAACATTACAGAGAAAAGTAAGCATAGTAGAGAAACATGAGCTGCAGCAATTTGAAGGTAAGTGTGGGATTAATGGCAGGTAATATCACTCATTTCTGCCTTTTAGAAATACTTGTCTGTCCATTTGGGAACAGGATAACCAGGCAGTGCATATCAGTGCTATCTCATGTGTTAGTTCACTCCTGGTGTAAGGAGTCTATCTAAAGAAAGTAGGTGGAGACTTTATTTCCAAAGTTATTACTTATCCATTAGTATGACTGCATATAGATAATCCCATACTGTAAGTAGTGATATTTGATAGAGGTAGGTGGCTGAAAGAGTAATTTTAATGAGAATAATATCAACTCATGTTTCTATCTAGCTTAGAATTACACAGCTGGCAAAGGGTACAGGTTGTCTGTTTGATATTAATTACCAGATCTAAACCACAAATAGTAAATAGTATGGTTGCTGAACCCCTCTTGCGCTTCAGAGGGTAACATCCACTCAATGTTGGCAAAATTCAATACAGTAGATCGGTGTTTCTCAACCTGGGCTACTTGAAGACAGGTGGACTTCAAGTCCCAGAATTCCCATGCCAGCAGTCTGAGTGGACAATTCTGGGAGTTGAAGTCCACCCATCTTCAAGTAGCCACGGTTGAGAAAAAACTACAGTAGATAATCCAATCTAATGCTCAGAAGAGGAATTTCAGTTATCAGTGGAATATGCAAAAAGCTTTGCCATCCCACAAAGAAGGAAAGGTGTGGGCAACAGCTTCTAAATATAGTTTTTCTATATTTATAAATCTTAAACTTGGGAAAAATTCACACCCCGGCAGGTTGAAAAGGGGCCGGTTCTTCCATATCACCGCAATATCTTGATCATTTGTACTTATATTTATAGCAGGGTGTCAAACTCACGTCATCATGGCAGTGTCACGTGACATATCAGGACTTCCCCCTTCGTTAAACTGAGTGTGGGCGTGGCCAGCACGTGACGCATCTGGCTCTGTTTGACAGCCCTGGTTTAGAGGCATAGAAGCTATAACTTTCTCTGTGTGAGCACATGCCTGTAAGTTTGTGCTAGAGACAGATTGAGTGATTTTTGCCCATTTCAGATAGTAATATGTTATGCTAGTTACTATGAGCATTCTTTTGTTGTTTTTGTCCTTCAAAAGTGATTTAGCTTTTTACTTTTTAATATGGTGTTTTCAGCTGATAGATTTCTTTTTGAATCAAGAATGCAATTAGTTTGACTAGCTAATTATTATTGGCTACATGAATTTTAAGTCCTGTTTTTATTCACAGGAGTAAGGCTGGTTATTGAATAATTAAGTGGGAAAATTCTTGTTTGACTTTGGAGATGGAACTAATTAATTCATCTGGATTTTTACCATTTGGAAATGACAGTGATTATTTAAGGTGTTCCTGGACTACTCATTAACCAAAATAAATCTTCTGACTCTGATATAAAATGTTCCCTTTACATCTCTTCCAGAAACAAAGCACTTGTTCTGGACTACTTTGTTATGGTGAAATTAGAGAACTAGGAAAACAAAGCCCAAAATTTAATATAAATGTATCTCTGTGGTTAAGTAAAACAAACAAGCACATAATTAATATACATAATAAGTGAAAAATAATTCATTCCATTAAATCAAAATATTGTTTTCTAAATTTTATAGTCAAACAATATATAACTTAGGCTGTGTCTGTATTTGTTACTGTGTGTGTTTATATTTAGGATGTTCTCCAACTTCCTAAGAAAATCAAGAAAATCCCATGTTGTCAATCCTAAATGTAAGCAATCAACAAGAATGTCCTAAAATATTTGTAGCTACAAGCCAGTTAGATGATATAATCAGAACTTGAGAAAGGCTTGTTTTGATTACAAATGTTAGTTATAAGTTTCATTTAGGATGCTTTGTGAGATGTTTTGAATGCTTCACATGATGATTAGAATATGCTTTGCCCCGTCCCGCCCCCAGGGTAAAACTGTAGTATCTGAACTATTGTGAGCAGGTTTGGGAAATTTCAGTCCTGCCAATTGCAGATTTCTTTCCAATGTAAGAACCAGCTGGAATGAGATTTCTTTTTCAAAATTGCGGCAATGAAACTTCCGAATCTAATTCCACCAGATCAGTTCCTGTGGTTTTAATAAAGCAGATTTTTAAAAGTTTAAATCAAATATGCTTAAAGCTGTTTTTTCCTCTTCATGTATGTGTGTGTGTGTGTGTTTACACATGCATATATAAAAGCTAAAAAATTGCATATATTTGTATTTATGCATTTTTGCATATATATGTAACGTTTGCAAATTTATTAGTGACATTTATTAGTGACATTTTATTAGTGGCATTTATATACCGCCTCACAGTGCAAGCACTCTCTAAGCAGTTTACACCAGTAAGCAATGTATATTTATATTGCCCCCAACAATCTGGGTCCTCATTTTACCTACCTCGGAAGGATGGAAGGCTGAGTCAACCTTGAGCCGGTGAGATTTGAACCGCTGACCTGCGGATCACAGTCAGCTGAAGTGGCCTGCAGTACCCCACTCTAACCGCTGCGCCACCTCGGCTCTTATATGTATATGTATACAAATATGTATATGTAGTATATGTACTGAATTATATATATGTATATGTATATATACATGTATATGTATATACATACACGTACATGTATATATCCTAAGTAAAGCAGTTGCCCGTGCATATCATTAATTGCAGTATATTTTTTACTTTAAAAACACATTGTTAGACTGTAAGTTAATTTGAGTGCAATTGCAATCAAAGGGCAATGAAAAACAAGAGCCCAGGTTTTATGGGATTATTAGGATACTATATGGCTCTGAAGTCATTTGGCAAGTGATTTGAAGGAATGATCAGTCCTACTAGGCATCTCCACATCTTTGTTCGCCTTCTAGAGAGATGGTTGGGATGACTTTGGTATAAAGGTTGAGCAGAGGCTCGGGTATAGCCATATCAAGATAGGGATCTGCATCAAGAGGATGAAGTGATTTATGCAACTATTGCTTGGACTTTTTTTTTTTTCATTTAATCCATGGCACCATCCAATAAAAGAAGAGCCCAGTGTAAAGACTTGTTGTAGGTTAAATGGATGGTAGAACAATTCTCAGGGTGGATAGCATCCAATGAGTTTTGTGCATCAAGACAGCCTGGGGAAGGGAGGAAGAGGAAAAAAGGCACCCTATCTTGAGAAATAACCATCTCACTCTACTAACCATCTCACTCTCACTCCAAATCTGACTGCCATTAACCTAGGTCAGGGGTAGGCAAAGTTGGCTCTTCTATGACTCGTGGACTTCAAATCCCAGAATTTCTGAGCCAATCATGCTAGCTTAGGAATTCTGGAAGTTGAAGTCCACGAGTCATAGAAGAGCCAACTTTGCCTACCCCTGACCTAGGTCACTGATAAGTGGATAGTGTCTTCCATTACAAGTTGCAATCTCACTTGTCACCCCAGTGAGACTACAACTGAATATGCAGAATATGACATCATGAAGAGAAATTGTTGAAGCAAGGAAAATGTCTTCTCAATGTACTTTATAAACAATGGCCAATGTGGTATTGGAAAAGATCCCAATTTCTCTTTTTGTTTGCCATAACCTTTTTCCTCTTGGATTCTCTTTCATCTAGCTGCAAGTTCAGATTTTGTTCTAATCAGATGCTGTTGGTCCCTGGTTGAACTTGCTCTGGATCTCGGACAATAGAGTGGGTAGAAGTTATGACAACAATCCTGCTTTACAAGTATAAGCTATCAGGTTTACACAGAAGCTGCAGATAAAATAAAAGTTTTCTACAGCTATGCCTATATGTAGTAAATGTCAATCCAAAATAAATATAAGCTGCGAAGGGAGTGGCTATCTCAAAAATAAAACCCAGCTTTCAGAAACTATATAAAATTAATCAAGTTTCCCCCTTTTTTCCATTTAAAAAGTGGCTTTCAATTTCATTATTTTATCATTTCCATGGAAAATGTATTACTTTATGAAGTCATGAGGTTGATCATTATTTAATCTTATTCAGAGAGAAGGTACAGAAAAATAGGCATCTTTATTCCTTCCTCAACTTTATACCTAATAAATAGACTTTTCCATAAATAGGGAGACTTGCCACAGATTCTGGTACCACAGATCATTTGGAGGTCACAGTAGAGGTTGAGAAACAACCTCTACTTTAATTCATTTTTTCTTCTTTCATTTGCTTGTTTTTCCCTTAGGTTTCCAGATCTGGAAAGCACACTATGGCTTTCATTGACCCAATTCAATGACACTAGAAAGTTGTATCACTGGATTTTTAAGACGAATGGCAAAAGGTAATACACCTTGCCTCTTACGTCATTCAGAAGTTACAGGAAGCTTACTTTTCACTTTGTTCCTTTGCTGGCTTAAACACCAGCTCCTATTGTCTTGAGGCAAAAAAAAAAAAAGATTAAGGACAGCAAATTATATTTATGTCCCTTGGCAAGCCTGACCCTATCTATTTTCTCAATACTGTAAGAAAAGTAAATTGCCAATCAAGCAAATTGTGAGGAAAGGCAAACAGTTCCATGTATGTTAAATATTGCATATGGTTCACCATTTGTTTCTGACCCAAAAGAGCTGCTTTCCTTTGTCTCACTTTTCTTTGTATACAGTAATCCCTCGTTTTTCGCGGGGGTTACGTTCCAAAAAGAACCCGTGATAGGCAAAATCCATGAAGTAGGAACCTTTATTTTTTTTAACCCCTCCTACCCGGCTTCTGCGTTTTCGGCGCCCAAAAAAAGCCTGAAAAATCCTCCAACCTCTCCCTCTCTTGACGTCTGCTGTGGCTGCTTGGCACTGATCTCCTGAGCGAGCTTGTAGG
This sequence comes from Diadophis punctatus similis, assembly GCA_023053685.1. Classification (NCBI taxonomy): domain Eukaryota; kingdom Metazoa; phylum Chordata; class Lepidosauria; order Squamata; family Dipsadidae; genus Diadophis; species Diadophis punctatus. Next base: position 50,810,380 of record JALIGW010000006.1, on the reverse strand, counting down.
CCGTTCCCTCATCGATTTGGCCCGAACGGCCATTTTCCCTCAGGGAAAGCTGGCAGCGTGGCCCGCCCTACAGCTGATGAGCGGCAGTCCTTCTGCGCATGCGCATAGCTCATCGGACCGCTTTACTCGCCTGCCGCTGCCAGACTGAAGCAGGAGACCACCACGCAGGCGCAGAACTCATCGGAGAGGTTTGCGAGTCCCGGAGCCGCGCGCTTTGTCGCTGACTGCCTGGCCGCCCACGCAAATCCGTGAAGCAGCGAGACCGTGAAAGGTGAACCGCAATATAGCGAGGGATTACTGTATTGTCATATGAGTTGGTATATAGTACTGTAGATATATCTTTATTTGAGTCAGTGAGCCTTGCTTTCTCTCCCCTCACTTTGCTAAGTAAGGGGAACTACTTATATCAGACATTTTTGGGAAGCAGTGTTGTCTCAAAATTGTGATAAATAACCAAGCAAATAAATTAACCAGGAAATAAACATCAGTTGTATATCAAGAAATCACTATATAGTGATTTGCAACTCAGTTAATAGAGGATGGGTATTTTAAATAGAATAGAATAACAGAGTTGGAAGGGGCCTTGGAGGTTTTCTAGTCCAACCCCCTGCTCAGGCAGGAAACCCTATACCATTTCAATGGTTGTCCAATCTCTTCTTAAATACTTCCAGTGTTGGAGAATTCACAACTTCAGGGGGCAATTTGTTCCACTGGTTAATTGTTCTAACTGTCAGGAAATTTTTCCTTAGTTCTAGGTTGCTTCTCTCCTTGATTAGTTTCCATCCATTGCTTCTTGTTCTGCCCTCAGGTGCTTTGGAGAATAGCTTGACTCCCTCTTCTTGGTGGCAGCCTTTGAGATATCGGATCACTGCTATCATGTTACCCCTAGTCCTTCTTTTCATTAAACTAGACATACCCAATTCCAGCAACCGTTCTTTATATGTTTAAGCCTCCAGTCCCCTAATCTTCTTTGTTGCTCTTCTCTGCACTCTTTCTAGAGTCTCAACATTTTTTTTACATCGTGGTGACCAGAACTGGATGCAATATTCCAAGTGTGGCCTTATCAAGGCATTATAAAATGGTATTAACACTCCACATGATCTTGATTCTATCCCTATGTTAATGCAACCTAGAACTGAAATTTTAAATTTAAAAACTTGCTGCGCCACTGGAAATTGCTTCAAAGTTGCTATAATGCTCCTGTAATGTAGGAAACTTGAAATCTTATGTGCAATGCATTACTCCAAAATTCAGCATGAAAATAAGCCACTGTATGGTTATTGCAGAAAATACCGAGAAAGAAATTCTCAGTCTTTACAACTCTTCATGATGCTATTAAGTGTTGTGGACTTTTAAATGTTTTGCGATTTTTCAAAGCTTAGATCAGTAAGTGCCAGGGGTGGGTTCCTGCCAGTTCAGACCGGATCACCTGAACTGGTAGTGACTCACTGGTGAAGTCACGATGGCGTCACGGATCCGGTTCGGTCGGTGCCGGTCCATGGGTGCTGCCATCTTTTTTTCAAACTTTTTTCAGAATTTTTTATTGTTTTGTAGTTTTTTCCTCTGCTGCTGCTTGAAAAAGGGCACTCCCGCCTGCCCCTGGGTTTATACTTACCTTTATTCCTTTGCAAGAAGCACAGCTGATCAGCTCCTCAGCTGTTTTTCAGGCTGATTATAGCTACTGAGCATGCGCAGAAGCAGAATTGAGGGGATGCGCGCATGCGCGCGGACGGAGGAGGTGTGCGCGCGTGAAACGTCGTGATGCGAACCGGTGGCGAAGGTAAGTGGAACCCATCCCTGGTAAGTGCAAACTTTATCAAATAATATACTATTGGAAAACAGGTCCTAGGGTTATTAATAATAACAAATTATCAGTTTCTTATATATGCTTATATATGATTTCCAATTAACTCCATTACATAGAGGCTTCAGAAGGTGACACAGTAAATCACTTCGACACTGAAATAATACCACAACCTGTGTCTGACTTTCACCATTTAGTATACTCTTCCATTTCTGAATCACATTCATGTGTGATTAAAAACATAGACACAAACATCAACATTTCTGGTGAGACCAAAATTATCTTGTACGCAATCACCATAGTTTAATACTCAGGAAGTTCTGCACTTTCACTTTTTTTTTCATTTTATATCAGACAGCCCCATGAATTGGTGAGTCTATTTGTTTGTCTGCTTGTTTATCTTTTAGCAAAGGCCCTTTTCTTTTTTCAACTTGATGACCCCCTAAGTAAATAATAGAAGGCCTTAGGTAGACTGCACATATCTTTGTGTGATTATTTATAGGCCCACAGTGAATTCTCCACATTAAGGGTTTTTATTGGTGCTTATTTCTGGATAATCCAACCAGCCAATTTCTTTTCCACAGAAATGTCAAACCCACTGTCCTACCTAGAGTTTAGTTGTGGCACAATACTTCTTATAATCAAAATTGTGTTTATACTGTCTTCACTCAAAATGTTTAAATACAGAATTAATTTCTAGTAAGTCATAAGAAATATTGTTCAGATTACAGAAAGCACTATTTTTAAATCAATACATTCAAATAAGTATACCACTGCATGTATTCTAGTGAAATAATGTAGCATATATTAATAAATATATGATTTTATTAATTATAAATAAATTAGTATTATTTTATGTTAGTTGGTCAATATTTAGAATAATACTATATTGAGGGAGAAAGGGAGAGAAGGGGATGAATAGCTAGATGGGAGAGAGAGAGAGAGAGAGAGAGAGAGAGAGAGAGAGAGAGAGAGAGGATAGATGGATGGATGGATGGATGGATGGATGGATGGATGGATGGACGGACGGATGGACAGATGGATTTGTTATCACATTTGCTGTGGAAACCTTTTTGTCTCAAGGGGAAATATTGCAGCAACATTCATATGACTGAAATAATATTCTTCCCCTTAACTTAGTGATGAGCTGGTGCAAGGCTTGTATATATTTTGCTGTGCTTGGACTATGCAACACTTCAGATTGGAAGGGAAAAAAGTCTTTGAAATACACAGGGGATAAATGTAGCACCTGTCCATCATGTTTTGCCTGCGGTGCAGCTGTTTGAAGGTCTTGCAGACAGGTGCTTTGTCCATTGCCCTGTGTGCTCCGAAGCAGCTGTTGAACTTTGAATCCAAAGTGCTGCACAGCCCTTCACTGTATGCCCATTCATATCCAGACTAATCTTTGGCATCCCTCTCTTCCAACACTTCAGTTAAATCCCAAAGGGAGATATCTGGAGGGAACTCCTGCTATAGTGACTTTTCTCTGATTGTGAAAGTTGCAGAGTGGTGGAGAAATATGTAAAGGGAACAAAACAAAACTGCCAGCTTTTGCTAATTTTCATTCCGCTTTATGTCAAGTCTAATGCAAAATAAAGTTCCAAAGTATCCTAAGAGTTCTATAGAAAAACAAATTCTCATTTTGAAGAAGAGGAAGGCTTTTAAAAAATTGCGTAATGCATTCTGATAGAGTAATCATTTGAGTCTGAGTGAAAAATTTGTGTGTGATTTTTTACGAGGTGGATGAAATGTACAGAACTACATGGGCAATATGTAAGCGATATACTGTGATGTTTACCTAATACGAGGAAAGGTACTTACCTTTCAAAAGTTGTCTCTGAATTTGTGGTCTATATAATCTAGTCACATGTGCTTTTTCTTCTTCATTACCCAAAGTACTTGAAGTAATGAATCCAATTATATTTGCTATGTTTTGTTTATTTGTTTATTTGTTTATCATATTTAAGAACCACCCATCACAGAGGACTATATATCAGTGTACTACTCATATTCAGGTTATAGGTATTTGTATTTGTATTTTTTAATGATGCCTAATTTCTTCTGCATTGATTGAACCTCTTTCTTCTGCAAGAAAAATCAAGTACATATTCATTTCAATATTCTAAAATTGGTTTTTGTCTCTCCACGTTTTTGGGTGACTATAAAGAGACAAATGTTAAAATTTTCTTAGTTCCCCCTCCCCAGGATATATTTGAAATATGTATTAGCTAAAACCAAACATGTTAAACTAATTAGACTATGCAAATGCAGCTCAGCAGGACTGCTTTTAAAGTCAATTATATTTACCAAATGTTCAAATAAAAGAAAATCTGTTTCAATAACAACCTAACAACCATGTGGAACAAATAAGGCCTCTAATTAACTTTTCAGAATGTGGTTTAGAGTTCAGCCTTTCCAATGATGAAAATGTAACTAAATCTGATTCTCCTTTTAGTGTCCTGTTTAGCATTGATGAAATTCTGTTATCCGAAGTACAGTCAAGACTCTGATGTGTGATCTTCCTTTGAATGTAGCAACCTTCAATGACCAGCTGTTGGATCCAAAGAAAAGAATTTTTTTCAGTTATAGCATCTTTTCTTTAGAACTTCTTCCCTGGGAAAGTACATCAGCCTACATCAGTGTTGGCTTACATGCAGGTGGTAAAAAAAAAACACCACTTGCTTTTCAATGTATTAAAAGAGATGTTGCTGGTTTTGATTTTTTTTAATTATAGTTTTCTGTTGAGCCTTCCTCAACCTAGTGTTCCACAAGATGCATTAGATTACAATTTCCATCAAATTTCCAACCAACCATGGGGAGACAGCGGGAGAGGGAGAGGGAGAGAGAGAGGGAGGGAGGGAGAGAGGGGAGAGAGGAAGGGAGGGAGAGAGAGAGAGAGAGAGAAAGAGAGAGAGAGAGAGAGAGAGAGAGAGAGAGAGAGAGAGAGAGAGAGAGAGAGAGAGAGAGAGAGAGAGAGAGAGAGAGAGAGAGAGAGAGTAACTGTTACATGGGTAACAGTTCTTACAGGAGATTAATAAAATAACATATCAGACAAGCATGTCTGTCAATTGAGATGGTGCTCACAAGCACATTGACCATTAAAAAAAACCTAGCTAGCAGATAAGTGGGAATGGAGGAGCTATGGCTGAAGCATCATCAACATACCTTTCTCATACAACCTCTTAAGCCCTTCCTATGCAATAGGGATGCTATTATATCCAGAAGTGGAGATGTCCTTGAGCTGTTGGAGATTGAGGCAAAGAGTGGACCAGACTTGCAGGTAGATAAAGAAATCTTTCATTAGTGCAATGACCTTCCCATTTCCATGGATCCATCAGCCCAGGCATTTTGTAGGTTTTTGTTTTTAGCATGTAAAAGTAATCGCAAATAAAGTTATCATGAGCCTATAATTAAAGACAGTGCAAATAATAGTGATAGAAGAGAATATTTATAGCTCAGGGTTCAACTGCGGGGTCTTCTCTGAAGGGACTCCTAGCGTTGAAGATGTTAGCAAGTTTGATAATGAAATGTCTGAAAGAAAGAAAAAAACCAAGCCCAGAGAATGCCAAGGACACACCACACAGAGGGTAAAAGCAATGATTAATATTATAACATACTACAAACTTTTATGAAATCATTGTTTTATTTTAAATTTTAAAGCTTCCTAGGATAAAAAATATGTTTAGTGTTTTTTTTTTCAGGAGATCTGATCCTGAACAAATTTTGTTGGGTATGCTGATCCCCTTGAAAGATCAGCATTCATTTTAAAAACATGAGCTTTCTGAATCTTAATATGTCCATGTTAAAAGCAGGCAAGGATGCAAAAGGAAAAGCATAGTGTAGATAAGTACACTTCATTCATTCATTCATTCATTCATTCATTCATTCATTCATTCATTTAAATTTGTATGGCTGCTCATCTTAAACAAGTGTCTCTTGGGAATGAACAATCATATGATCAATGAAAATCAATTAAAATACAATACAAAAAATTAAATACATACAGTATAGCGACCAAGAAATACGGTAGTCTCTAGAAGTTAGCATAACAGATAACAAGCACACATTCAGAACCACAGTCCCAGCAACATAGACAGACGGATGGACAGACAGACATAGATTCCTCCAACAAAAATGACTGTTTTTTCCTGTGCTGTGTTCCAACTTGGTAGATGAGCTCAACATAGACGCAAGTGTGGTGAACTCAGGGGATTTACTAAGCATCAATGAAAGCATTTTATTGTGCTCTCAAATGCTGTCGTATGTAGTTAGCTAACAAATATGATAGGTTTTTAGATTAATCTACCATGTCCTTGCCAAAGCTTCTTGTGTGTTACATCATCTTGCTTTGGGCCAAGAGTTTGTTTCCCCCAGATGATTATCATGGAGCTGCTGACAGGTCTTCTGACTTAGTCACCAGAGTACAGGAACTCTCCTGTTTATCTAGCACTACTGACAAAGGGAGCACAGGCTGCTGATACGCTTATGCAAAGCACTCTATCAGGCATTACATAATGCCTGTTGCCCTGAATGTTTGGGGTGTGATAAATCAAAGCACATACTTTTTGACATCTTCCTGCTTTTGCTGCAGTGTCAAGTTTCTCTTGGTTGAAATCAGTGTGACAGAAAAATAAATGAAAAAGGCCAAATGTGACATCACCAGCCAACTGGTAATAGTTGCAGAACAATAAATAATACTTTGTTGGCTTGTAAAAATGAATCCCAGATAATTTGCACTTCATAATTCCTTTAATCTGTACATTAAACCTGTTATGCAATCTATACTATTAAGTATCAAATATTCTATCTAATGAAAGGCTAGTGCTGTCCCACTTGAAAACCGTCACGGATCCACTGTTAGAGCACCTGCAATTTGCATACCGAGCAAACAGATCGACAGATGATGCTGTTAATATGGCTCTGCACTACTTCCTACAACATCTTGAATCTCCAAAGACCTACGCAAGGGTCCTCTTTGTAGACTTTAGTTCAGCATTCCATACCATCATTCCAGATGCTCTTCTAACTAAGCTAAACCAGCTAACGGTACCTGAACACACTTGTAAGTGGATGATAAGCTTCCTAACAAACAGGAAGCAGCAGGTGAAGCTAAGCAGAACCACCTCAGATGCCTGGACAATTACCACAGCCCCCCCCCCCAAGGCTGTGTGCTCTCTCCACTTCTCCTCTCTATATACCAATGACTGTATCTCTAATGATCCATCTGTTAAACTACTGAAGTTTGCAGATGACACAACAGTGATCGATCTTATTTGAGACAATGATGAATCTGCATACAGACGGCAGGTTGAACAACTAACCTTGTGGTGCAACCAGAGCAATCTGGAACTGAACACACTCAAAACCGTAGAAATGGTGGTAGACTTTAGGAGAAACCCTCCCATACTTCTACCTCTTACCTCTTACAATACTAGACAACACAGTATCAACAGTAGAGACCTTCAAATTTCTAGGTTCTACCATATTGCAAGATCTAAAATGGACACCTAACATCAAAAACATCATCAAAAAAGCACAACAAAGAATGTTCTTTCTGCGCCAACTCAGGAAGCTCAAACTGCCCAAGGAGCTGCTTATACAGGTCTACAGAGGAATTATTGAGTCTGTCATCTGCACCTCTATAACTGTCTGGTTCGGTTCTGCAACCCAACAAGACAGACACAGACTTCAGAGGATAATTAGAACTGCAGAAAAAACAATTGCTACCAACCTGCCTTCCATTGAGGACCTGTATACTGCACGAGTCAAAAAGAGGGCTATGAAAATATTTACAGACCCCCTCACATCCTGGACACAAACTGTTTCAACTCCTACCCTCAAAACGACGCTATAGAGCACTGCACACCAGAACAACTAGACACAAGAACAGTTTTTCCCGAATGCCATCACTCTGCTAAACAAATAATCCCCTCACCACTGTCAAACTATTTACTAAGTCTGCACTACTATTAATCTTCTCATCGTTCCCATCACCCATCTCCTCCCACTAATGACTGTATGACTGTAACTTTGTTGCTTGTATCCTTACAATATATATTGACTGGTTCCTAATATGATTTGATTGCTTATTTGTACCCGGACTATCATTAAGTGTTGTACCTTATGATTCTTGACAAACTTATCTTTTCTTTTATGTACACTGAAAGCATATGCAGCAAGACAAATTCCTTGTGTGTCCAATCACACTTGGCCAATAAAAAAAGTCTATTCTATTCTATTTTATATGAAGGTTGTTTGGTATGTAAAAAATGTCAAGACAACAATAGCAAATTGTTGTCTTGCATTTAATTGCATTTAATAAACTGTCATAATATTAGCAATTATATTTACTTATTATATATTTTGAAGTACCAAAATGTCTATGATGCTACATGGACTATGACAAGGAAACAGGAAGGCTGCTCCTGATATAAATAAGTTATATTTATAATTTTCTCAGGTAGTAAATGAAGGGCCACAGTCAGGTTAATATTTTCTTGTGGATGGAGCTATGTAGATTATACCACCTGTCCCGAACTTCGAAAGTGATTGATTCTAGTTTATTACCAGCACTGAAATATGATTCAACTGACCATTAAGTTCTCCTCCACAAAGGATCAACTTATAGCAATTTCCCTCTTTGGATAACCAAATGCTTTGAGGTAGCACAGAAAAAGTATTTTTCGTATATATTATCAGTATATATATGAAATATATATACATGGACAGATATGTATATAATGACATCATTTTCCATGGTATTTTAAAAGCATAACTATTTTCCATTTTGTGAACATACAGAAATGGATGATGGTGAAATACATCTTGTTTCATTATTTATATTATTAGACTTAATCATAGGGTAAAGATCTATCAGAACCACCATAGGAAAGATTGATTGGGAGGTGAAGACGGAATCATGTAAATTTTTGTACCATAATTCAAAGCAATGGCTGTTTCTCTGTTGAGCTTGCTTCTTCATTAAAATTATACCAAACCTAGAAAAATGTCATACTATCCATATATATGTTTAAAAAAACAACAACTGCTCTTGGGATTCCTACCTGACCGCTTCAAGATAAGGGATTAGGGAACAGAGAATGAACTTTTCAAAACTTTTCCAAAATATACAAACAGAAATTGAACAGTTTGTCTTTCCTTTATCTGCCTATCCAATCAGGGCTATCCATTGAAGGGTGCTAAAATAATCAAGATGAAAGGTTTGACCATGAGTTCAAAGCCCTGTCCTTTTTAATATGTGTGGCATGCATTGTAAATGTCTAAAAAAGGGTTGGAGCTTTGGTCCAATGGTCTAGCTACCATCTTAATGTTTCTGACACTCTTCTCTTGTAAAAGGGAAAGTTAAGGTTTCTCTGTCAGTCGTGACCAACTCTAGGGCATCATGCTCATTTTGTTTCTTGGCCGAGGGAGCCAGTGTTGTCTGAAGACAATTTCCATGGTCATGTGGCCAACATGGCTATATGCCAAAGGTGCACAGAATGCTGTTACCTTCCCACTGAAGTGATGCCTATTAATCTACTTTGCATGCTCTAGACCTGCTAGCTGGGCACGAGCTGAGGCAAGTAATGGGAGCTCACTCCGTTGCACCGAGCTCGGTCTCGAACCAGGACTGTCAGCTGCCCAGCTGACTGCATCTTATCTTGTAGATGCCCCCTAAACCCAATGGAAGGGTAATTCTGAAACAAAGCAGTTATGGCTGGGACTAGTTTCCATAACCTATGTATAATCCTACTCTACTCTAGTTATAATCCACATCTTTATACTAACATTAAAAAATCCCAAAAGATCAGCAATGTATAAATTTAGTATGCCAACTAATGTGCAATGTTCGTACCATATGAATAGTGTTGGAAGGATACAATGCAGCTGCATATAAAAAGGCTGAGGATCATCCTACAGTTTATGACCTACACTTACACTTACATGACCTACACTTACACCTACACTATGACCTACACTTATGGAGAACCCTATTTGAAAAAAAAGAGTTACCTATTATAATATGCATATAAGAAACTTCCTATACTATATTCCCTATAAGCAACGAATATTAGACATACTCTTTCAAATGTATCTCATCTGTTTTCCAATCAGCAGAGTTTAAGTGAAAGACAGTGGTAATATTTTTAAAAGTCTGCCCTATCACAAGAGACCATCAAACATTGGATACACTTATTGGGTCTTGCCTTCATATTAAAGGGCAGCTGAAACAATCTGCTCCATTTTATGGAAATTAGTTGCAGCTGTTGCACTTCTGGCAAGTCGCTTCCTCAGAAAAATTGGATATCCCTACTCTATAAATATTGCTGCCAGTGTATATTTAGTTATATCTTTGTTTATTTAAAACAAACATAAATGGAAGATCCTTCCCCACCCCTTGGAAATCTTTTGGAAAGATGAACTGTTGAGTATGTCTCATTCATCCCCTTTCTCTCAACTTGGCCTGCTGCAGCATTTTTTCAATTTGGGGGGAATTCCTTGTTTGAAATGTGCATGCTAATTTAATGGGTTGTGGTGAAGATGAGAGACACTCAGCAAAAGAAGACGCACGAAACGTCTACATTGGAATCTCTCTGAAGACTACATTTTGGGAATAAAAAATAGCAACTCTTTGATTGTAGAAAAGAAAAAGATAGGTCTATGCAAAGCCGTTTGGACTCATCTCAGCAATATAGTGCATGTCAAGGTGGTGGTATGTGTGTCCTCTGCGGCAAAAAAAATTGTGGTTGTCCTCAACGAAGATCTCTGGGTTGCTTTGCAATCTTGGATTTGCACTTCTAACAGCGTGGTGGGTTGAAGCTGTAAGGCAATGTGAGTGAAACAATATGGCCACAAAACTTTGCTTTTAGGTATAATCAAATTAAATCACCCTATTGAACTTTTGTTCAGGTTATTTGATAACTCTTAACACCCTACTTATCCCACAATAAATGAATAGTAACTGGACTAGTCTTAATTTCTCTGCTCTGAAATCAGAAAACACACAGTGTTTTCATAGAAGGTTTCTTCATTCTGTGGCTCAGATATTTGTAGGAATTCTGCCATTGCCTTGATAGATTATGTGAATATGATATAAACTTAATCCACAAATGGTTTATTTGTGCATAGCATATTATGTAATTACAGAAATTGCAGCTTTCTAACACAGATTAAGGACTTAGCATATTGGATTGACTTAACCATATAGTACTTTTCTAAATGTTAGATTCCATGCACAGTTTAGGAATGAGGTAAGCAAGCATTGCAATGGTGTTGAAATTCAAGAATCTATTCCTAAGGCTGTAGTTTTCTTATCAGAATTTGGATTCTATCGCCTTTATTTTAATTCCCCTATCCCCACCATCTTTATTTAGAATAGGAGGTGTGGGAGGAGCAATCAGGCTGTTTTGTTTCTTGTTAGAGATTATCCATTGAGCATCATTTTTCACAAAGAATGCTGGAAAAGTTGCTGGCTTCATTGCTTTAATAGAAAATACACAAAAAGCATATTCATGCATACGTTCTTATTTAATATTTTGACACATTCTGTGTGCCACTTGGACTTCTTATTGCATTCCCGCACTATATTTATTCTCATTGTTTTATGTTCTTTGAAGTCCAGGTCCCAGTAAAGGAACATGTAAGGGGAACCCTAACATTAACTTTGGAGCTTTTAATTTAAGGTTTAAGTTAAAAAAATATTTTATTTTAAAAAAAATATTGTCCCATGTGATCACTTCAATGAAACCATGTTCCTTCCAAGTATGGGACCTTGAGCACAATATTCGGTGAAACACTTAACCATGGTCCAAAACATAAAAAATGAAATTAGCAGAGCTTTTTACGTAAAAGAATCGGCATTTGCTGCACAGACTTGTATGCTATTTAAGATTAGAGCCCAAATGGCTTATTGGGAAATGGGATTGTCATGGAAGTCCATTTGTTGGAAATCCAAGCTTAGAGTGTTTGTCATGCTTCTGTTCTCTTTCACCCTTCTGTTTTATGGCCTGTATAGATGTGTTGTGGGGTCAGATGAAATGTTAGATTGTAATTGAGTCCCTTAGGTTAGCAAGTATCACCTTAGATTAGAATTACAGCATTTCATGGGTAGGGGGTTTTTTCTCCTTTTTTTTCTCCACAGTTGAGAATCTTGAAAAGAAGGCTGGAATTCTTGGGTGGTCACTGTTGAGGTAGTTTCAAGCATACAAAATATAAAAAGTATGCATGAAATATGCCAGTATATTAAATTAACATCCTGCAAAAGCTCTCTTTTTAAAATCCAGATGCTTATATTGCTTTTGACAGACTCTCAGCAGTAAAGTTTTAACTTTAAAGAAGGCGCTTTCTGTTTCTGTTTTCAAGTTAAAAATAATGAAAGGAAAACACACTGAAATTCCCACATTATTAAATAAAACATTTAACTGGCCCAGGGCCAATAATTGTCACGCCATGAACAAATGCCTTACGGTAATATGTTCCATAACTGTTTGCTAAAAACTACCAATTTTAACACATTTGCACATGATTAGACACAATAAAAAGTTACTTATTGAAGTTAGTGAGACAGTAGACTTATGCCCAGGGGAAGGGAAACTTCACTGAAAAACTGAATGAGTGAAGTAGTTCAAAATAAGTTCCATGCTGTGAAAACAGATCATAAATATGCAGCCATCAAATGATTGCCTTTGTTCTCATGGTCAGGAGGTCAAAATGCTGCTACTTTGCAATGCCATCCTGAGGGATTTAGGCAGAGCCACATTCCTAATAGTAGATACTGGACAAATCTATCCCGATAACATTCAAAAGTAAAACATTATTTAACAACTATAATAGATACCAGCAGTGAATACAGCTTACTCATAACAACAGACTCAATAGATAAAATGGCATTCTCCCCACTTAATGGAATGAACAGTTTACCAAAGGTTCAGTCTCTCCCCCATCACAAGATATATTATTAATTTCTCACAATTGCATCTCTTCCACCTTTCAAGACACAAATTCTCTCAAAATGGTTTATGAGCAATAACAGGTAAAATCGACATCATTATTATTTTTATTTATTTATTTGTCAAAACATGTACAAGATAGCAGGTATGATATAAACATAAACAAAAGCAAAGTAGGTACAGGTAAATTTGGACAATAGGACAGTAAGACAGAGACGGTAGGCACAATGGTGCGCTTATGCACGCCCCTTACAGACCTCTTAGAAACTGGGAGAGGTCGACTGTAGACAGTCTAAGGTTAAAGTTTTTGGGGTTTGGGGAAGAAACCATAGAGTCAGGTAGTGCATTCCATTCATTGATCACTCTGTTGCTGAAGTCGTATTTTCTGCAGTCGAGTTTTGAGCAGTTGACATTGAGCTTGAATCTATTGTTTGAGTTACATTGAGTTTGAATGTAACATTAAGTTACATTGAGTTTGAATCAGGGGTGGGTTCCTACCGGTGCAGTCCAGTGCGCCGTTCCGGTAGGGACCCGCCGATTGCACAATTTGCGTGCGACGGCTCCGGTGCCATCTTTGCCGGTGCGTTACGTGGCGCCATCTTCTTTCTGGAATTTCTGCATGCACAGAAGCAAAATCGCACGAGCGGATGCGCGCGCATAGCAAGCGTGCATGCGCACGAAATGAGATGATGCGCACGCAGCGCACCAGTAGGCAGGTAAGAGGAACCCGCCCCTGGTTTGAATCTATTATTACAGGCAGTCCTCGACTTACAACAGTTCATTTAGTGACCCTTTGAAGTTACATCATCACTTTAAAAAAGTGACTTCTGACCATTTTTCATGCTTACAACTGTTGCAGCATTCCCATGGTCATCTAATCAAAATTCAAATGCTTGGCAACTGATTCATATTTATGATGGTTGTAGGGTCCCAGGCTCATATGGTCCCCTTTCGCGACCTTCTGACAACCAAAGTCAATGGGGAAGCCAGATTCATTTAACAATCCTGTGACTAATTTAACAAGTGCAGTGATTCACTTAACAACTGTGGCAAGTAAGGGCATAATATGGGGAAAAACTCACTTAACAAATTTCTCTCTTAGCAACAGAAATGTTCGGCTCAATTGTGGTCGTAACATTGAGGACTACCTGTATTATCATCTAGCTGATAGTAACGGTTCAGTGATCCAGCCTTCTGACTGGTCGCTGTTCGAGTTGCTTTCCTCCCTCTTTATTGATACCATTGAGAAGGGTGGATATACATTTTTTTAAAACATATGGATTTCATTGCTATCCTGTCCTTCCTTCAAGGAACAGATAATTTTATTTTTCATCAATCCTATGTATATTTGTTTTATTTTTCATCAATCCTATGTAGTGCGTTAGGCTGAAAAGCTGTAATTTGCTGAAGTTATCTAGGGATTTTCATTTTGAAAAGGGAATTTAACTCCAATGGGTCATAGGTCAAATCCAACTTTATTCACTATGGGCCACTGGTTTTTTCAGCTCTTTGATAAATATTTCACAGAACTGTCATCCAAACCCAAATGCCCCCTCTCTTATTTAAGGTTTAAGGCTATAGTATCATGGATATGTAGAACAGTCCAGATATTGTCTGCATGTGTTACAGACTTTCACATATTATTGGATACAAACTGTAACTTTTTTAAGATATATATATGAAAAATCAACACTGTAGACATCTTTTTCACTTTTAACAACATACAGCATAATACAAAGGTAATCTTAACACCAATATTAATCATTTCATTCTACCATTCCATAAACAAATCACATCTACATAAACCAATTGCACCTATATTCTAATATATCTATATATAATCTGCATATTCTATGTACACCTGCAGCCTTACCCTATTTCAGTATTTCCACAACATTTATATCTTCCCTTTTTCTTGAATAAAAACATTTTCCTCCGTTGTGCTACCATATGACATTCCTTGTTCTCTTTGTCTATATTCTTCTCAATTAACTTTTCTTTTATACGCATAATATATAGCTATCATCTTATTTACAAAGCAATCAGTCTTGTATACAGGGTCTTCTTTTTATTCATAGCCCCTTTCATTTTACTCTTCCACCAAATACTCTTTTTCCAACCCATCACATATATAATTCTACCCACCTCCATATCACTTTGAAATATAATTATTTTCACCATTTCCAAGCTACATTCACATTTTCTTTCTTTATATACACCTATTCATTCAGATGTAAGGTTAATCTATATTCTATTACTATCTCATACAAGAGTCATCACCTTTTTATATAATTCTACTGTCACTCTAATTCCTTTAACTTTCTTTCACTTCTTTCTTTTTATTTACTGACTATGTTTTTCCTGAGATCCATTCTTGATATTATCAAAGAACGGTTCAGCTCACATTCAGAATCTCTTGAGCTTTCCCTTGATTTTTCATTATATATAATCAAATTAATCATGCTTTTTCTTTGTGTACATGTGAATCGGCATGCTTAACTCACCTATTAGAACAAACAAATCTTTCTTTTCTAAGGAAGTCTTCCCCCCAAAAATCCCCATTCTCTCATTTTTGGTCCCCTGAATGGCCCAACCATTTTTTTCCCATTCTTTCCTATCACCTACAGTAGGTTGATAGGTTACCCCTCCTGTGCTTCCACTCTTGAATTCCATTAATTCAGAATATTGCAGGTTTTTCTGGAAATTCATTTTTGGTTTTATCAGTATTACTATTTCTAGTACTGGATCATTGCATATAAACTATCGTCAGTTTATGTACCATTGATTTCATCGGTTTCCAACCAACTAGAGAATATATGCACGTTTCCCGAATCTATGCAGTTTCAATAAATACATTTCATTTACTATGTAATTTATAATCTGTGCAGTTTGAGTAAATAAATTCACAGCTTTAATAAATGCATGCATTTTGGCATACTGTACAGGACTGGAATTCAAAAGTTATGTTAAGATAATACTGGTAGATTGCACAAATTCCATATTTAATTATCATGATTAATTTTGTTATGCCAAAAAAAGCTATGATGGATTTTCTCAGCCTCCCTCTTTCAGTGACCCACTGCTAATATTAACAACAATTTCACTAACAGTTAAGACTTATTTATTTGCCCAGGCATTCCTGAAGTACCTCATCATTTTAATGGATGTTGTGTATGTACAGGGTTATCCAAAAAGAATGAATCAATTTCATGATGCATTGCTTCAGTTCTCAAGCACCGTCATGTAATAGCAATAGCAATAGTAATAGCAATAGCACTTAGACTTATATACCGCTTCATAGTGCTTTACAGCCCTCTCTAAGCGGTTTACAGAGTTCAGCATATTGCCCCCAACAATCTGGGTCCTCATTTTACCCACCTCGGAAGGATGGAAGGCTGAGTCAACCTTGAGCCTGGTGAGATTTGAACAGCTGAACTGCTGAACTGCAGTTCTGCATTTTAACCACTGCGCCACCTCGGCTCTGGTAATGAGTCAGTGACCATTTGAAAGAGGAGTTATCTAAGTTCTGAATGGCTGCCACAGGGGCGATATAGTCGCGTCGTTCTTCCGGCAAACCTTCAGTTGTTTGTTTACCCTCGGAATGGCGAGTCCTCAGGAAAAGATGGTTCTGCATTGGGGGGGGGGTCCAAGACCTTGCTCTTTGTGCTTGGCCTGCGAGATCCCCAGACCTAACCGTGTGTTATTTTTTTCTTGTGGGGGATAAGTAAAAGATCGCCCTTATGTTCCACCACTACCCACTAACCTCAATGACCTTAAACATTGAATAACAACAGCGACCAACTCAGTGGATCGTGATATGCTGATACGCGCCTGGGAGGGATTCTCTTATCGCATTGATGTTGCCCGTTCTGCAGGTGGTGGCCACATTGAACACTTGTAAGACAGGAAATCAAAGTTGATTGTGAGTAGAATACTTGTGAATTGGCTGGAGTTTTGTATTACTTTTCCTTAATAAAATATTGCGTCATGAAATCGGTTCATTCTTTTTGAATAACCCTGTATATACAAACATACATATTATACTGTTACATGTTTAATATCACTGTGCTGAAGTTTAATGGAAAGCCTCAAAATTAATGCATGTGGTTGCCTATAAACAGTCTATCTCAGTAGCCAAGAACCTGGCAATTGCAGGTAGTCCTCAATTTACAACAGTTTGTTTAGCGACTGTTCAAAGTTACAGCGGCACTGAAAAAAGTGACATGACCATTTTGCCCACTTATGACTGTTGCAGCATCCCCATGGTCATGTGATCAAAGTTCAGATGCTTGGCAACTGGTTCATATTTATGACGGTTGGAGTCTCTGAGGGTCAGGTGATCAACTTTTGTAGCCTTCTTAAAAAAAGCAAAGTCAATGGGGAAGTCAGATTCACTTAACAACTGTGGCAAGAAAAGTCATAAAATGGGGCAAAACTCACTTAACATATGTCTCACTTAGCAACATAAATTTTGGGCTAAGTTGTGGTCGTAAATCAAGGATGACCTGTACTTGGATTGAACCAAAGCTTGAAGCTTGAAGAATCAGAGCTGTTAGCTAAACTGCAGAGTTGCAAAATATATCAGAAAAATTAGGAAATAATTCCTTCCACAACACTACCGTGAATGGAATCACCGGGAAACGACTTTCACTAAAGGGCATTTTAATGTTTTCATATTATTGTATTCATCTTTCAGATTACATAACATTTGGTGCATAATAAAAATGTCTTCGGAAAGGCTTTAAAGAATAATTAAGATGTAATTGGGACTGTGAAAAGTAAGGTTTTGCTGTTTTCATGATCTTAACTATTCCTCGGACTGATTATTTGGCCCCTTGTGTAAAACACACAATTACCCACAGATCAAATAACAGTTGCACACATGATTTAGTTTAGAACCATGCTATTTTTTAAAAGCCCACAAGAGGTATTTGTAATTACACTAACAAGCGTTTAATAAATATCTATGCAATAAGAGCAAGGGGGATAAAACTGAAATGCTATTGAATGGCAGCTTACACTTAGTGGGACAATTGTTGGAAACATAATCATCCAAATTTGAGACAGAATTAGGATCCTTTTCAAAACTTACGAGAGTTTACAGTCTGAAAAAGTAAGGTTTATAGCAGCATTTTAAAAAAGCAATCCAAAATTAAGAGTCTGTTTTAAATAATGTTGTTTCCAGAAATGCTAATCAATTGTTGTTGCCATTGAGTTCAGACAGAAATGTTGCTACTCAATACTTCTTAATCCAAGTCTACTTTTCATTTGCAAAAAGTCCAGTGTTCAGGATGTGATATGCCACCCTTTTCTTCTTTCCTTCTCTTATGCCAAAAGAAGCTATATTTCTCTACACATACCTGGTTTGATATCTCTTTTAATACTGTTAGGGAAGTTTTCATAAAGATACAATTGTCCTAATAGCTAATGAAAAATCAATTCATATCTCTTTTTGTTCCTCTTCACAGATAGGCTACTGTTACC
This sequence comes from Diadophis punctatus similis, assembly GCA_023053685.1. NCBI lineage: Eukaryota > Metazoa > Chordata > Lepidosauria > Squamata > Dipsadidae > Diadophis > Diadophis punctatus. Next base: position 50,792,143 of record JALIGW010000006.1, on the reverse strand, counting down.
CATGTTTCCCCGAAAATAAGACCCTGTCTTATATTTTTTTGAACCCTGAAATAAGCGCTTGGCCTTATTGCCATGCACTCAAAAGCCCGATTGGGCTTATTATCAGGGGATGTCTTATTTTGGGGGAAACAGGGTAACTATACATCAGTATACTTCTATTTCAAATTCAGGTTAACACATAGCAAAATTTATTAGCAAATCCTTTTATAGTGTTTCTTCTTCTAGACATAGCTGACAATGTTCAAATTGCTTGAGATGCTAAGTAAAATTCAAAAACAGCCAGATATTTGACAACACAGATTTGGACAACTTGTCCAATATCAAAAGTCTTCTACTTAAATATGTGATATTTGCTAATCTGTAAAGGGGGAGAAAAAACATGCACATTCATTTTCACAAAAACAGAGAAGGTATATAATGCTTGGCATTTCTGCTATACAAAAGCAAGTTAGTTAATTAGGATTATGGATTATGTTGTGAATTTTCCTTTTGGCCCTGGCCAGGCTTCTTAATTCTGCACTTGTTTGTCATACAGATTGTGGTTTAAGAAGCAGAAATATAGAAGTACATATTTTGAAAATGAAGACCATCAGTTATCAACAGCAGAAGCAGAGCAGATGCTTGGTGCATTAATGGACCAAAAATGGCAGTGTTTGTTGTCACTGGAGGCTTTTAAGAAGACTCCGGACAGTCACTTGTCTGGAATAGTATAGAACCATGATGGCAAAACTATTGCACGTGTGCCACAGGTGGCACGCGGAGCCATATCTGAGGGCACAAGACGTGTTGTCCTACGTCAGCTCCAGTGCGTATGTGCACACTGGCCAGCTGATTTTCGGCCTTCCTGAGGGCGGGGGAGGCCGTTTTCGCCCTCTCCAGGCTTCAAGAAAGTCTCCAGAGCCTGTGGATGGTGAAAAACAGCCCAACGAACCTACTGGAAGTTAAACTAACGGTAGGCCCCATTGGGCCGTTTTCGCCATCAACAGGCTCCGGAGGCTTTCCTGAAGACTGGGGAGGGCAAAAAACGGCCCAATGGGCCTACCAGATGTTCGGAGGCTTCAGTGAGGTCTGTATGCATGCATGGGGGGGTCAGCGCAGGGGGTTGTGCACACATGTGTGGGGTAAGGGCATTGCATTATGGGTGTGGGCACACATGCCCACAGTATCGCAAGCATGCGTGCCCTTTTGGCACCCGAGCAAAAAAAGGTTTGCCATCACTGGTATAGAACCTCCTGCTTGAGCAGGGGGTTGGACTAGAACACCTCCAAGGTGGCGGCGCTTCACTCGAACAAGCGGTGGCACAGCTTGCATGTGCATGCGTGCACAATCATGTGCATGCGCATGCGCACCACAGGATAGCCATTGTTTGACTGTAAAAACTTGTCTGTAAAAAATATGATTTCTGTAATAGAGTTGTCAAAGTCTGGAATGCCCTACCTGATTCAGTTGCCTCAGCTACAAATTTTCACAGTTTCAGTCACAAATCGACTTCTTTAAGTGGTCAGTAGAGGGGGCGTGCATAAGTGCACTAACGTGCCTATCATCCCTGTCATTGTATTTTTATTCTCTTATTCTTGTTCTCGTTTTTGTTTGACAAATTCCAATAAATAAATAGATAATAAAATTGTAACTTTGAATGGTTGCTAAGCAACCCTTCATAAGTCAAGAACTTCATGTATTCTGCCCTCTCAACATGGAAAGCAAATTAATAATCATGGTAGTTGAAAGCCTAATTCCTTATCCCAAATGCCAAGCTTGTGAAGATAAATAAATGCATGTACTGTAAATGCTATTATACTGGTAATCACTTCTTCATGGTTTTATTGACAATACTCCATACTATCTGAGCCCAAATAAAAGTGCAGAAGTATCACAGAATAGACAAAATGTAGTAATTATTTTTGTTTCTCAAATGCTGCTGTATTACACATAAAGAAAGGAATTGTGCATATTTGCAACTATATGTTCATAATATGCTGTTTTCATAACACCTCTAAATAACTAAGCCTCTGTCTCCTGACTCTGGTGTCTTTGGTATCTTACACTATGAGAAATAATGTGATCAGAAAATACTTCATGTATGGAAAAGTAAACAAAGACCAAGTTGTGACTTTAAATTGGACATTAAACTAATCCAGGTCTATACCTTAATAAAGGCTAGAGCTGGGAATTCTTATGGATTTTCTAGCTCATTGCTGGGATGACAAAGAAATGCAATAAATGTTCTATTACTTACACAAGCTGTTAGTTTTCAGAAAATTAGTCACCAATAACCTTTTACCCTCTGTACAGCTCTCTTCCACAGTAAAAGGACCTGACCTGAATCAAATGCAACCCGTGGTTTATTTGATTGCTTTTTTTCCCTGATTTATGCTGTTAAATTATGATGCTGTTAGATGTTTTAGCCCAAACATTGCATTTTTATTTTGGAGCATTTTGCACATAAAAAATTTAAGTTTTTGATCGTCACTAAACATTGTATTATAAGAAATAAGCTGCAGTAAGTGTAAATATAAAATTTTGCTACATGTTGGGGTTTCAGTCTATTGTATCTAACAAAAGTGGGATATGTGTGTGTGAAAATATATATGTGAACTTTAACATTTATATTCCGTTGAATGAAACGACACTAACAGAGATGGAGATGGGGAACATTTACATTATGTAGCCCACACCAACTCCATGGTGGAATTATATTGATTAGTTTTCCAGTTAGCATGTAGACCTCTTTCTGACCCTATTTTCAGGGGTCACTAGATCATAATGTGATAGTACTGAGAGGCTGATGTCCCTCCCATATTGGTTTCTGAGAAAAGTATGGAAGTGGACAGAAGAAATCATGCTCTCGTTTATATATTTATTTCAATATTTTGAAGATATAAATGCATACATAAATTGCATGTGGAATGTAATATCATGGGGCAAGCGAACAGTCTCTGAATCAATCCAGAGAGACCTTTAAAAATCAAATTGTGGACATAACACACATAGTCAGATCCAACCGTATTTGAGCAAATCTTTCCCCAGGTGATAATATTTTAAGTGCAAGATGTTTCTTGAACTATTGTTATATCCCATCAAAATAATAAATCAGATTAAAACTACTTCATCTGTATGGTGATAGAAATGCTTTCTGTTGAACTGAAAAATAAAATTGTATCTGGCTCCAGACAATCTGGAGGCCTTCGGGGGGACCCTGAAAAAATCCCATCTCACAAGCAAATTCTAGCTTTAAATAATAACCTGAGCTGTCTTTTAGTATCATACTATATGCACTATATACTATGTAAAATTTAATTTGTTAAAGTTCCATGGAAAACTCATAACTAATATTTTCCATGGCAGGTGTCTGCCACACTGCAGAAAAGACCAAGAGTAAGAAAATAAAGCACTTAAAGAATGCATTCAATACTATTTTTAATTGTTATTTGAAGCTTACTGTTGACCTGAGTTTTGTAAAGCCATGAAGTCTGGACACAAGGACTCAAATATCCTCCCCCTAATGTTGGACTTTTCAGTATGTCTTTGAACTCAGTCTTCTCTGAAAGTGTTGTAACTGTAGGAGAGCACATGGATGGTTGGCAGGAGTGGAATTTTTTTAAAAAAATGAAAAGGGCTTAGTTTCCAGCAGTTGCAGCAGCTGTTACATCTGTCTCTGGGTTTCCTGAGCTGAAATACAAGTAGGAAGAGAACAATGTTTTAGTACATGTTACTACCGGTAGTACAATTAATAGACTGTGCGTGCAAAGAGCCCACCTTCGCTCAACTGCAGCATGAACCAATCCATTTCTGAAAAGTAGCAAAAGGAAAATGTTAGGTGGAAGATATATACTTTGCCTATGGTGACCATCACACTGTGCTATTAAGGAGACTTCAAAAACAATAATCATCAAATGAACAGACAAAAATTAACAGTGGGAAAATATGTTAGCATAATAATTTTTTTTCTTTTGTTCTTGTCTTATGCAAATTTTTCCTGATATACATATTTATATTTTCTTCTCATGGTGTGTGTGTGTTTGTGTGTGTGTGTGTGTGTGTGTATAAAATGTTAAAAATGTTACATATATATATGTAACATTTTTTAGCTGATAAATGAAAATAAAGGGAGACTATTATAGATCTATTTCAAGCTGTTTTGCTCTCGTCAGATAGCCATACCCTTAGTGGAATTTGAACCTGGACAGTCTGCTTGTAAGGCAGCATATATATATGAGGTGCAAAGGTATAGCAATATACCTTTATGAGCCGAGGTGGCGCAGTGGTTAGAGTGCAGCACTGCAGGCTACTTCAGCTGACTGCTAGCTGCAGTTCAGCTGTTCAGTTGTTCCAATCTCACCGGCTCAAGGTTGACTCAGCCTTCCATCCTTCTGAGGTCGGTAAATTGAGGACCCAGATTGTTGGGGGCAATATGCTGAACTCTGTAAACCGCTTAGAGAGTGCTGTAAAGCACTATGAAGCGGTATATAAGTCTAAGTGGTATTGCTAATATATGAGCCAAATAAAGCACTAGTACTGCTAAAGTATAGTTACTACAATGATCCAATTTATAACATTGTTTCAGATATATTGAGTGTATTTTGACTACAACAAGATAAATTTGCTTCTAGTATTCTGCTCCAACAAGTAAGATCTGTATTATTTTCCTCTCTTTCTCCTTATTAAACTAGTTTTGAAATTTCACACAGAAGCTACTTTTCCCCAATTCCTACAATGTTATATGAATATCTAAACTGGTAAGATACATGTGGCAAAACATATACATGTCTGGTAAAGTTTAAAATAAAATATACGAAAATTAATAATTCAGCCCACCACTGAAGCACAGCTAACCTTATTTTTTAACTTAATATCCCCTATGGCTTCCCTATGTGCTTTTTTTATGCAGTAAATAATGTCCTCACTCCCCTCCTCTTCTAATACACTCCACTTCTAATACAATCTTTCCTTTTCTACTTAAGAAAGATGTATTAGGTTTATTAGCATTGGTATAGCTGTCAGCTTTGCACTCTGCATATTATTAACAAGACCAAATTAATTTTGATGAAAAGCCAAATGTGTTACCATGTTAACAATGCCCAAATTTATTCAGTCTGCAAGCAAACAGCTGGTCCTTCTCCACACTTTACACAATACAGGTATCGCCGAGCAGGCTGTCATTACATCCAGCATGTGTGCCTTCAGTGATGAAAGCAGAGATCCAGCTGTTCAATAGCTATAGTATATATATATTCCAAATACAGAACCACATACTGGACACTGTGCAATATACAAGGAGTGTTGTATACGTTAATTATTGTTAGTCTAGATTAACCATCAATCCATCTCATCATGACTAGCAAAAGAAACTTACAATTTGGTAACTATAGAGCAGGTTAGGTTGAGTTAGCCCAATTTAGTATGTGTAGTTACATTCCTACTTATGCTACCTAATCTGAAAGCATAATTCTTTAGATTCAAATAGAAGAGTAGAATAACAGAGTGGAAGGAAAGATCATGTAGTCCAACCCCCTGCTCAAGCAGGAGACCCTATACTATTTCTGACAGATGGCTGTCCAGTCTCTTCTTGAAAGCCTCCAGTGATGAAGCTCCCACAACTTTTGAAGGCAAGCTGTTCCATTGGTTTATTGTTCTCACTGTCAGAAAATTTGTCCGTATTTCTAGGTTGAATCTCTCCTTGATCAGTTTCCATCCATTATTCCTTGTCTAGCCTTCAGGTGCTTTGGAAAATAGGTTGACCCCCTCCTCTCTGTGACTGCCCGTCAAATATTGGAACAGTGCTATTCTTTCTTTCTGGTTGTAGATAGTGTATAATCACAAGGCCCCAAAAAGCGTTATCTGTCACAAGAAAAAGACATTTGCTGATCTCAAGTGTACCTAGTTTTCCTCTCCAAATCAGAAGCTTCCAAAAGCTAAGACTAATTCTGATGCAAAAGCAATATACTAGCAAGTAATCTACTTTGTTAAGTAATCTGCTTTGGCAACAATCAAATCAGCAACCTAATAGAACATGATTATATTATATTCACATGGCAATGCTATTAACCCACAGGGCAATATGCATTGCAACAGCTACAAAATGTGCTCCATTATTATCTCTTCTGAACCCTTCCTCCCAGTATTTCTATAGCATATAGAAGGTATCTGGTCTATAAACAACAATAACTCTAATATAATACTATACAAACATTTATATAACAGTGCAGTAACAATAAATTAAAACAACCTAATTAATTATACATCTCAAAATGTATGCATGCATGTATGTATGTATGTATATTATATTATATTATAATATACATACATACAGGTAAAGGTTTCCCTGTCAGTCATGTTTAACTCTAGGGCACATGCTAATTTCTGTTTCTTGGCCAAGGGAGCCAACGTTGTCCAAACACAACTTCTGTGGTCATGTGGCCAGTGTGGCTATAGACCAAAAGTGCACAGAATGCTGTTATCCTCCCACCAAAGTGGTACCTATGAATCTACATGCATTTTCATGCTTTTAAACCATTAGATAAACAGGAACTGGGGCAAGTAAGGTTCTACATTTAGGCAAGAAAAACAAAATGCACAGGTAAGTATAGATCCGTGATGGCGAACCTATGGCACGTGTGCCACAGGTGGCAAGCAGCACACTCTGTCTGGGCACACAAGCCATTGCTCCAGTTCAGCTCTGCCACGCATGCACCAGTTTAATGAAAAGAAGGACTAGGGGAGACATGATAGCAGTATTCCAATATCTCAGGGGCTGCCACAAAGAAGAGGGAGTCAAGCTATTCTCCAAAGCACCTGAGGGCAGGACAAGAAGCAATGGGTGGAAACTAATCAAGGAGAGAAGCAACTTAGAACTAAGGAGAAATTTCCTGACAGTTAGATCAATTAATCAGTGGAACAACTTGCCTTCATAAGTTGTAAATGCTTCAACACTGGAAGTTTTTAAGAAGATGTTGGATAACCATTTGTCTGAAATGGTTCAGGGTTTCCTGCCTACGTGGGGGGTTGGACTAGAACACCTCCAAGGTCCCTTCCAACTCTGTTATTCTATTCTATTCTATTCTATTCTATTCTAGTCTATTCTAGTCTATTCTATTCTAGTCTATTCTAGTCTAGTCTAGTCTAGTCTAGTCTAGTCTAGTCTAGTCTAGTCTAGTCTAGTTTAGTCTAGTCTAGTCTATTCATGGGAACTCACCTTGGTTGCACAGCACTCGGGTTTTGAACCAGGGATGTCAGCTCTCCAGCTAACAAGCTCAGCATCTTTAACCACTGAGCCATCATGCTCTATATTATATTATAAATTAAACAGTTTCAGTTTGCATTAAATATTAAATTTTATTTGTAAAAAAAATGTAAGGGATTCCAAAAGGTCAACATCAAAACAAAAGAAAGTTTTTTTCAGGACTCGGTGTATTATAGTGTATTATTTAACATGTTATTGTGGAAAACACTAGGGGAAGAGAGATAATACAGTGCCTTGGGCTCTTAAACAAATGGTGTATATATACATGACAAATAAAAATCATGATTATCATGCTTCTATAAAACATGTTTAGTTTAGCAAAAGCTAATAAGGGAATATTTGCAAATTGTCCCAAAGAGCATTTGGAAACACAAGATGACACGGAATTTCTAAATCATTAAATGAAATTCTCCTGATAGTTCATAATGATAGTAGTGATATATGGCTGAAGAAGCTAACTGATGTCCTCAGTCCCGTAAAAGAATGGAAGAAAGCAAGTGAAGATAGTGGCCTGATCACAAATTAGTAAAGACATATTCGTTCTTAGAAATGAATATTTTAAGCTTCTAAATTAGACAATTTAGTTTACGGATCTTTTGTGTAAGTAGTTGTGATGTGGAAAATCCATAAAACAAAATGATTAAAAATACAACAGGTCCCAGGAGATCATGGCAAAACAGTGACGAGTCATTTTTAAAACTAATCAGAAATATATAGTTGATCACAACCGTCTAACCATCTTCTCCAATTCTTAGACTGTAGAATATCTCTGTTGGAAAAGAATTCCAGCTTTTAAAAATAAGGAAAATCTAGAAAAAGTTCAAATCGGTGTGCATGCATTTCATTAAACTTTGTGTCCTCTGAAAGTCTTTTTAATCTCTGAATTCTATTCGCTCTATCCAACCATGGCCATCCTTTTCATGTCAAAACCATGAATCATATCAATATGTTGAATGTTGCATTGTGGTTGCTATTCCAAATAATCCAGTTATATACTTTCCAAAAAACCTTCAAATGAATGTATGGCAGCCAGGACAAAGAATAATATAATAATATAAAGTCATAAAGCTGACTGAAGATTTAAACCATCTCTTAAAAGTCTGTGAGTGTCTGCATAAACTCACACATGACAAAGAGAATCTAGATTTACATGTCGACCCTTTTATTTTGAAAGAGCAACATTGTGCTTAAAAATTTGTACAAGGGCTTTTAAACCTTTTCTTCTTGGCACACATTATTTTCTAGATGGTGGCCAGGTATTATTTTTCGTAAGTATTTCTATATATTCCTAACAAAATCTGCAGCTGTGATTTTTAATGATTTTCAGATCAACTCTGAGGGCAAATTCCCTCCAAGTGGCCGCATCCATACAAATAATAGTAACAACTGTTCTCTTTTAATGTCAAGGTTCCCCGTGAAAAAGTTTTTTTAAAAAAATAAATGCTTTTGAATAATTTTTTGCTATAAGATGGCTAAAGAAGGTATACGAAAGATCAGTGTCCATTATCTTATTTCCTGTCATCACAATATTGAATGTTGCCTTACATGGCCATATAAAAATAGAATCTGAAAAATAAAGAGAGCCATTATAGAATTTAAAGGGCACTAATGCTCACTGTGTACAAACATTTACTTTTAATTTTTTTAAATTAAAGTCAACTTAATAGTGGATATGTACCACCCATTGTACTGATAAAAAGTGTCCACCAAAGAGACCTAAAACAAGATAGATCAACGACAATAGCAAGTATTGCAGGCCCAATTGGCAAAAGAAAACTTGGGACCATATTGGTTGGAAACATGCAGACGAGGCTTCCATCCTGCAGTGGATAGAGAATGGCTAAAATGATGATGATGATGATGATGATGATGATGATGATGATGATGATGATGATGATGATGATGTATTATATAGATTCCTATGTAACCAGATAAGATGTGAAGATGAAATAATAATTACATGGTGTGTTTTGTGCTAGAAATTAGGAAAAAAAGGCAGAGAAATATAAGGAAAAGAGTACTTGTTCTTTATTATGTGTCCTATCAATACTTGGCCAATCCTTTAGAGAGAATTATAGCCTAATCTTATGTTAACCACCCAAGCCTGCTGTTATAAACTGCGTGGCCATATAAATATAAATTAAAAAAGAAAAGAAAATTTGCTTTCCACATAGGATTATTATTAAATAATCTCAATAAAATAAAGTAACATATAGGTATAGGTTCAAGGAATAGTGGACATTATATCTATAGCCACCCATCTCAACAAGTGACTGGACTATATATATATATATATATATATATATATATATATATATATATATATATATATATATATATATATATATATATATATATATATATATATATATATATATATATATATAATTTATGCTTTGCGCTAAGAGTTCCTATGTGCCAGTGAACAAAATGGTTTAGCTGTCAGCGTTTCCTGACATTTGTATTTGTGGAATATATTGGTGAAATGGTTTAGGAAAACAAGTTGTCTCTCCAAAGTATGATTTAAAATTATGAACAGGCTATTGTACCAACTATTTCATTGAATGAAAAAGTGAAAATAGGCCCCATGGTTGTTTGCAGTTATTCCTCAAAAACAATCCTTAAGACATTGTCTATATAAAACTACGTTCCATTTTTTTCCACAGAAATAGGAGCAAAACAATGCTTCAAGGATTTTTGAATATTTCTGACTATAAATTTTGAAAAGGGGATGCCATATATGTTTCTTTTTTTATGACTAAGAGTTTGGAGTATAATTTAGCTTCGACTCAGCTTGTGAAATATATGAAAATGGTAATAATAAGTGATTTCCAAGTGTAGGAAGTTAGTACCCACCCCCTCCTAGAAAAAATGAAATATCCTAGGAAATATTGAAAAAGGAAAGAATATATTTCCCTGAATGAGGAAAAGAGAAACATGTTTTAAATACAAAGCAGCTTCCTGCAGCTCCCTGCGCCCACCCTTGCCACATTCCTCCCACCTAGCCTGGAACAGTCTTCTACATAACAAAGAACCATAATAGGAATCCCAAAGCCCTTTCATAACACCACGTGGGACCTGGTAAGATTCCATCAACCATGCCCCTGGGATTCAGGACAGCCCACAAGAGTTGCCCCAGCATGCCCCTGGGAATCTGACAGCCAATGGAATACATTTCTATATAGGAACAGGAAACAGTAAGGGAGGGGCCCAAGAGAGAGTATAAAGCAAGGAACTCCCAGCATTTTGTCCTTCCTTTTTCTCTTCACCCACACCTGGAAGCATGTAATCTACCTTTTCTGTAAAGGGGCTCATGCCATGTGCTCCTGTCCACCATTAAACCTTCTTTCCAAGCAACTTCCATGAATCCAGTGTCTTTTTCCCCACTTGGAACTGAACCCAGAAGGATATTCCTTACAACAATTGTCAACATAATCAGACTTAAACACGAAATGTTATGCACCAAAGTTGTGATTTTATACCAAACTCGCTATGTATCGTGGCATTTTTTCCCCTTTTGCAGAGCTGGGGTGGGTGTGATGCATCCGGTCCGTGGTTCGCCAGTTTGGCATCCCTGTTTTATACCAAGTAGAAATTAAAGTGGCATATCAGATGAGTAAATACGATGGCACCTGTCTAATGATTGTATTTTATTTTAAAAGGAGGTAAAGCTGCATTTTTAACAGCTGCTGCCAGGCATAGTTGCTATTATTGCTGTTATTAAACACAGATGGATAGTTATGAGGAAAAAGAAACCTCTGGTTTTTTGAAACCACAGTTCCTCACCATAAAAAGGGGGTGAATATAAATAATCATTGATTGATAAAGTTATTGCATTGAAGGGGACAAGCTAGACTAGACTACACATCAAAAATTGTCTGACCACTGACAGATGTGAAGAACTGAATCCAAAAAAACTGAGTACCGGCTGGAGCATCTGCCAAACTTCCAACTGCTGCCTGGTGAGGAAAGTATGGTCTTCCTTCAGGACTTTGGCAGTTGGAGAACAGACAGGAAAAAAAAGAGAGAATGTGGTTAATTGTTTAAGAACAAATGACAGCCTATCATTTGATGTTAAAATCATTTGTAATCTTGTTTCAGTTTAGCATTTTGTTTCTGTTAGTCAAATTTGGCTATTTTGCTCTGCATTTTCAATATGCACACAGAAAACCAGGCATATTTGCAACTGTTTTCAGAAGCCCTTTTATTATTTCAGCCCAGATTTATTTTTTTTGGGGGGGGGGTTAATTCAATATGTTGACTGCTCACATAACGGTCTTAAAGTTAACGGGGAGCTGTTGAAAAATTGAAATATGGGCGGCTGCCCTGCTCACTTCAGTACAAGTGAGTTTCAATATGCGGATTCTAGTATGAACAAAGGATGGATGAACAGTGAATACGGTAATTCATTGATATGAATATCAACTAAATGAACTAAGAGTTTATTTGGTTCGCATTTAAATGTAAACTTATCTTGTTTCACATTTTAAAATCACTACATAAACTAAAATTATTTTTATTTTAAAGTAATTGGAATGCATATGCAACCACAGGCAATTGTATAAGTGGTTGAAAGAAGAGTAAATCATAGGTACACATGGAAGGAAGGAATAGATGCATGTGGGGTGTGTATATACTGTATATGTAAGATATATATATGTGTGTGTCAGGGGTGGGTTCCACTTATCTTCGCCACCAGTTCGCATCACGATGTTTTATGCGCGCTCTCTCTCTCCGCTCGTACTCGTGCGTTCCCCCCATGTAATTTCACTTCTACGCATGCTCAGTAGCAGGATTCAGCCCGAAACACAGCTGAGGAGCTGATCAGCTGTGCTTTGGGCAAAGAAATAAAGGTGAGTATTAACCTGGGGCGGGCAGGAGGGCTCTTTTTCAAAGCAGAAGAGAAAAACCATCCAAACACGGAAAAATTCACCAAAAATTCCCAAAAAAAGATGGTGGCACCCACGGACCGGCACTGACCGAACCGAATCCGTGATGCCATCGTCACGTCACCAGCAGGTCGCTAATGGTTCAGGCGATCTGGTCCGAACCTGGAGGAACCCACCCCTGGTGTATGGGTGTGTGGGTGATGTAATTATTTATAGGAAAAAGTGAGAATTATTGAAGTTAACAGTGGTAGTGAGAGATGTCAAATGTCAAACAGCTCCTTTTTTAAAAAAAAGTGCCACAAATAGATCTTGGGAAAAATAGATAGAAAAGTAGTGTGTTGCAAGTGTGAACAACAAGAGATATTTATCATGTTTGGTGGATAGGTAAAATTCTGAACTGAATGATTCAGATGATTTTAAAGATTAATATACAATTGACAGCAGGCCCCTTTTTTATATTGATGGATAACAATGGGAAAAATCATGGAACATTATTTTTGTATATGATATGGAAATATGGAAAGGTTGGTGAAAATGATTGAACTTGAGGAGATAGCTAAATTTACTTCTAGATTAAAGACTAAAGAAAAGACAGTATCTGTGTTTATTGGTGACTAGAAACCTTTTATGAAATAAATAAATATAAAAAATCAATTTATGGTTTTGATTATTAGATAGAGTAGTTTATAAAAAAAGAGATTCAAATGTAACTTCAAAGAGAGAAGTCAATTTGTAACTTTACTTATAACTCCTGTAAAGGAAATTGAAAGCCGCTTCTTTAAATCTTTCTTTCTTTCTTTTCTGTTTTTCTGCTGTTCTTGCTCTTTTTGCACCTATAGTTTTTTCTTTCTTGCTTGCAAGGAAATTATGTGGAAAAATTATTAAAAGAATCTCTTCATAATGAATGAAAGATGGGAACAAGAAAATGTAATTGGGAAACTGCTTGAAATAGCCTGAAAAAAGCTATACTACAAAATGCTTTAGAAGTATGTGAAATGATGGCAATAGAAAGATTGAAAAAATGATATTTGATGGAATGATGAAGTGAAAAAAAAACCACTATATAAAAATGTATATAAGATACTACTTCAAAGTGAGTATAATATATAATATGCTGCAAATAATATAATCAAAAACAATGGTTAAGTATAAAAGGTTCACAAAATGCAGAGTGACTTTAGTTTAAATGTAAAACTGTTCTGAAGTAATTTAAGAGTTCTAAGCAAGGAACATAGAGCAGAGTGAATGAAATAAAATAACAGCGATGATTGCTGTGGTGTGAAATTTAAGTGAGGGAAGACATATTGTAGAAATTGTACTGAAATTATTGAAGTTGAAGAGTGATATTGAAGCAAATGGTATCAATATTAGTGTATTGGGGGAAAAGGAGAAAAACAATGCTGTGAAAATGCTGAAAAATGATAAGGCTATGACTGTAGATATTATAATGGACAACAAATTTGATGTAGCGATTAAGACAACAGGCTAGAAACCAAGAGTTCTAGTCCCGCCTTAGGCAAAAAGCCAGATGGATCAACGTGGCCAATTCAACTTTCCCTCAGCCCTTTGACGGAAACAATAGCAAACCGATTTCTGAAATCTTGCCAAAAAAAATTGTCCAGCCCCCAAAATAGATACTGGAGAAATGTTAAAATATAGATATGATTTGATTGTGAGGTAGCTGTGAGACTTAAAATGTGAGTAGGTCCCAAAAATGCTTTTTCAAAAGGCAGCTGGACTGTCTTGTTTTTCCTTGAAAACATTTCACTTCTCATCCAAGAAGCTTCTTCAGTTCAATTCTTCTTCAGAGAACTGAAGAAGCTCCTTGGATGAGAAGCAAAACGTATTCAAGGAAAAACAAGAAAGTCCAGTTGCCTTTTGAAAAAGCACCTTTGGGATAACTATGACCTGGATGACTAAGAATCTCCACAGACAATGTGAGTAAGTGTGTCATCAAAAGAATGTGTTATTCCCTGTGTGGAAAAAAGATTTGCTTGCTTGCTTGCTTGCTTGCTTGCTTGCTTGCTTGCTTGCTTGCTTGCTTGCTTGCTTGCTTGTTTTGGTGCCTTCAGGTCAGGGTTGACTCCTAGTGATTACCTGGATTACTTCTCTGTAGTTTTCTTGCCAATATTTCAGAAGTGGCTTGCCTTGGCTGCTTTATAGGGCTGAGAGAGAGAGGGACTGGCCCAAGGTCATCCAGCTGGCTTTTTGCTTAAAATAGGATTCTAATTCACGGTCTCCTGATTGCTACACCAAACTGTTTCTCAGTCCTATTGGAGATTAGTTTGCGGCTTGGGGAGGATGTTTGGGAGAATACTAATTGCAAAGGTACAAGGGAGGGACCATGAGCAAAATCTAGGAAGTGCAATGTGCTTTGAGGTCAGTGAGGGAGTATGCGTAGATAGGCTTATGTACTTCAGCAGATCATTGAGAAATGCATGAACGTAGGAAAGAAATTGTTGATTTAAACCTTTGGATGATGAAATGAATAGGTATGAATTAAGGAACATTTTCCATGATATGGAATTGAAAGATGAATGTCAAGTAGGGTAATGGATATGTGATGGATATGAGAATAAATAAAAAGCATAGTAAATGGATCAAGCCTAACTAGAGAGTAAGCCAAAAAAGTATCAGGCTTCTGTGTTTTTTTTAATGTGCCTATGGATATAAGGAACAGTTGCAAACTTATATGAAGATGTGGAGGTATAAAAAGCAGGTAGAAGCCGTGATCTGGGTTTCCACAAACCCACTTCTGCCAATTCTTGCATCAGGAGGTTGTATTCATGGTTCTTCATCCCTTGATCCCTATTCACCTGGATTATGCAATGAATTCTATATGGACTGGCCTTAAAGACTATTTGGTAACTATTCATTCAGAAGGCAGTGGCACAAATAGTTATGGGCACATCTCAGTGTAGCCTTATAACACCATTGCTTCACAGGTCATACTAGGTACCAGCAGGCTAATAGGTGCAGTTTGAGGTACTGATTATTACCTATTAAGCCCTTTGTGGCACTGAACCTGGTTATTTCAGGATTGTCTATCTACAATTACTTCAGCCATCCAATAAAATCTGATGAGATGGACATGCTCCAAATCCCATTACTTAAGTTGTGATAGGGAAAGAGACGTGGTTTTTTTTGGTTGCTGTACCTGCTCTATATAGCATTCATCCTGAGATTAACATAACTCCCAAAATCTGCCTGCCTTTTGGAAGGTTCTGAAGACCTGGATTTTCTGCCAAGTTTTACATCTGTCTTGACTCTTTATGATAGTTTAATAATTTTTACTATGTTTTACTATGTTTGAGCGATGGTGGCACAGTGGTTAGAGTGCAGAACTGCAGGCTACTTCAGATGACTGCAATTTGGCAGTTCAAATCTCACCAGGCTCAAGGTTGACTCAGCCTTCCATCCTTTCAAGGTGGGTAAAGTGAGAACCCAGATTGTTGGGGGTAATATCCTGACTTTGTAAACCTTTTAGAGAGGGCTGTAAAGCACTGTAAAGCAGTATATAAGTCTATTGCTATTTAATGTGGGATTGTTGTTGTTATAATATGCTGTTTTTAATTGTGTACTCCATCCTCAGTCAAAAATCAATTGGGCATCCATATAAATTTATTTTTTAAACAAAAAATGATTCCTTGATGTTGTCTGAGAATACAAATATTTTCCAGCAGATGTTAGGTAAGTTTGTGATTCAGCGAGAAGAATGGAAAATTAATCTGTCAAAGAACAAGGTAATTTTTTTTGACAGGGAAAATAGAGAAAACAATTACGAGTTATGTGTACAAGAAGAAAAATTAGAGAAAATAAATGAATATGTGTACTTTGGGGAAATGTTTACTAATGATGTGTAAATGAATGAGTACATTTTAATATACTGGTAGAAAAATAGTGAGTATCATACTATTTGCCACTGGGAATCAATGTGTTTTTTTTTTGAAGAAGCAAAAATGGGTAAGTATAAAAATGCACCTTCTTCAATGGGAATGATAATGTTAGGGCAAACTTAAAAATAAGTTTAATGCAGCGGGATTAAGATATATTTACGTAAGTCTATGTGGTAAAAGAAGAAGTTTAAGAATGAATATGAATTAAATACAAAACTGAGTGACCAGCAAAAAAAAAAACACATTAAAGATCAAATTATGAAATGAACCTATGAATTAAGAGTGAATGTATCCAAAGGAAAAGGAAGAGGAAAGTTCTAGTTAGATGGAGCTGATGAGATTTTTTCTGAAAGAAATACAGAAGGCAAGTTATGAAAAAGTGTATGGATAAGGCAGAAGTAATAATTCTTTTTGGGGATAGAAAGATGCATAAATGCATCCTGAATAGTATTTGATTAAACTGGTTTTAACTATGTGCGTGCTTAGCGAACCGGTTGTTACACCGTTAGGATCACACCCCTGGATCTATTCCTTTTGTAGTGCACTATAAGCTCCTTGGTCTTATTGGTGCTAAGGACCAAAGTATTGTCTCCATACCATGAAAGCAACCGGTCCACCTCATCTCGATAGGAAGAGTCATCCCCCCCCCCGGAGATGAGTCCTACCACTGTTGTATCATCTGCAAATTTTATAATAATAATATTACTGATGTGAGTGGGAATGCAGTCATGTACATAAAGAGTATAGAGTAAGGGACTCAACACACAACCCTGTGGTGTGCCAGTGTTAAGAATAAGGGCAGAGGAGGTATGATTTCCTAATCTGACCCTCTGAGAGTGGCCAGACAGGAAATCCATGATCCAAAGGCAGATTGAATGAGAAAGCCCAAGGTCCTTAAGTTTAGACACTAGACTATGTGGAAGAATTATGTTAAATGCAAAACTAAAATCTACAAAAAGCATCCTCACTTAGCCTCCCCACTGTTCCAGATGAGTCAGAGCAGAGTGAAGAGTGATGACTATAGTGTCCTCTGTAGATCTATTTGTTCTGTAGGCAAACTTGTGTTTATCAAATGAATGTGGAAGACCAGAAGTGATGTGCCGATAGACCAATTTCTCAAAGCACTTCATGTTGATAGGAATGAGTGCCACTGGTCTGTAATCATTGAGGTTATTGATAGGGAACTTCTTTGTCAGCAGTACAATGGTGGAAGCCTTCAAACAAGATGGAATAGTGGACTGAGATAAAGACTGATCCTGGTAAAGACTGCAGCCAACTGATCAGCACAGTCTCTAAGCACTCGACCAGGGATACCGTCAGGACCGGCAGCCTTTCTAGGGTCCACAGCCCTCAAAATATTCCTCACCTCCTGTTCCTCCACAATGAGGTGGGAGCTATTTTTCATCCAAGAAGCTTCATTAGTTGTGAACTATTTAACATTAACTATATTTAACTATGTTTTAACTATGTTTCTTTTCCTAATCTCATAACTTTTATCTATAGCTTTACTACTGTATTTCTGTCTTCGGTTTTCTGCACATCACCTAGAAAGGAATAATGTGATTCATGTACAGTATATATGTGTCTTTTTCTGTATGTATCTATTTCATAAATGAAAGATAATACTGAAAGTGAATTTGACATAAGTCTAAATTAATCTCCATTTTATCTAATTTTCTGATATGGTAGAAACAAATTAACATATATTTAATATTGTTAAAAAATTAACATAACTTCAGATATACTATGGAGGAACATAGAAGGATAAAAGATAGCAATTGTTATCTATATTTTGTAGTTCAGAAGATTGCATTGGAAAAATCCAGTTTCGGTCCTTGATATTTCTTAAGTAAAGTTAGGATCCTCAAAAATGACAATGTTAGTAATACTGTACTGTTTTATGGGAACCAATAGAGTGACTCTGTATTGAAGGTGCTTCTATGATTTCTGTTTGTGGTAAGAAATATCTTTTATTTCACTCAAAAATAAATGGAGATTAAGGGGTGGGTGGGGATCCACTGAATATAATGTTTTGATTGGTTTAAATTGAAAGGAGCCAAATTAGTTCGTTGACATAATACCATAACCTGTACTACAATTAAGATGAGACAATTTCAAGGACCAGTTATTATAATAACAGTCACAACTACAACAATGAAAGAACATAATCTTAACTTCAGACTTTAAGCACATATCATCTTCCCTCTAAATAATAAATAACGTGACACAGTACATAGAGGTACCTATCTTAAGTACATACAATTATTGTATTAACTGCTTTTTTAAAAAAATTAATCTGAGATCTTGCATGAAAGATGTCACAAAACCTGCAGGTGAAGATGATGACTGTGGTCACATGAGGGGAAGATGTAAGAAAGGTAAAATTAAACAAGGTGGAATTAAATTCATCTAAACTTCAGACTATACAGAGGTAGGCTCTTCAGGTATAGAAAATCCCACTTAAAGTCACTAATAATGTTTCTCTCCAAGAAACATAATTAAATGGATTTATTGACAACAAATGTGAAATAGTGTTTAACATACTGGTTTAGGAACAAGTTCTAATTGACCCTCAAATACAGAATGTTTTGGAACCAGTCATTTTCTCTCAACCCAATTTTTAGAGAGCTGTTGGTCTGCAGAAAGGAGGAGTAAGCATGAGATGAAGCTCCTGAATAAAAAGTGTTATATTAATCTAACAAATAAAGAAATGAGCACTACAAATACCATTTTATGGACCTGGTTATGCAATCATTTATAAACCCCCTTATTCTTTCTCTTGATTATATTGAGTGACCAATGACTTGCACTTACCTGCTTTTAATGTTTATCATTTCCATTTTTTTTCACTTGGTTCTAAGTATTATTGTATTCTTACTATTTCCCTATATTTTGTTTATTGGTTGTGTTATTTGATTGTTTCTAACTATGTGAACTGATCAGAATCACAAATGTGAGATCGGCAGGTATGTAAATTGAATTAATTAATAAATTAGATACATACTTTTTAAAAATAGAGAAGGAAAGAAAAGAGGAAATAAGAAAAAATTTAATCATTTTTCTCTGTGATACCAGCACAATATTGATTGATTAATAATTAAAAAAACAACTGCTATTATTACAAAAGAAGTAGTGATTATTTGTAAATGGCCTTGCTTTAAACTAATTGCCCACTCATGAATCAACCTGTTGTTGTCTTCACTGGGCCCTACAGCAGGGGTGAAATGCTACCGGTTCGGCCCTGTTCTGGCATACCGGTAACGGCGGCGTCCGGTGGTTCAGAGAACCGGTAGCGGTTGCAGTGCGAGGCTCCGCCCACCCATATGGACATCACCATTTTCTTTTTTTTAATCCTCTGCGCATGCGCAAAATGTTATTTGCATGCGCAAAGGGTGAAAAAGCGCACGCACGAGCAGAGCACGAGTGAAAAAGCTCGCGAAGTGTGCATTTCCGAACCGGTAGGGAAGGTAAGTAGATTTCACCACAGTATTACTGGTATCATTATTTTCCAAGGAAGTAAAACATCAGCTGTATAGGAGATCCAATGGTGCCCCTCTGTGAATAGAAATAGTTCTTACATGCTGACCTCTCTCTACTATTAGGGCAGGACAACCTTTTTTTAATCAAGACTCATATTTATTTGTAAAAATTATTTCAACCTCCAAGGAGTATCATATCACTAGCAGAAGCCATGAAATTTGTCTTTTTGATTTCAGGAGTTTGGGAGTTTGGGGGAAAAATAAAGATATAAAAGAGGTATGATGTTCGTCCATCGTTTTTGAAGAGGACCTTGACATGTATGAGAATAGGGGGGGATGTCAAGATTTGCACGTGAATTGGATTAAAGTGAGGGAGAGGTGCGCATAGTCAGCCTCACTCTCTCTTCACAGATTCCATCTTGCTCCAAATAGCAGGACAAGAATCGAGACAGTTGGAGATGGGCTGGGCGCAGTGGTTGACCAGGGCGTCCTTTGTGTCTTGCCGTGCTCTTAGCATACCACATCTCTTGCAGAGACCGCCTTCATGACCATTGTCCTATTCTAGTAGATTTCATCCGCTCAGTCCACCAGAATCTGACTTCACATGCTCGGGATAGACAAGCCCCTATCTCACTGAAGGTCAATGACCCAACGGCTACTCTCAACCTGGTTTGGCCAGCCTGTCAAAGCTGTTGCCCGGGGTGTGGCCGCTGCGCATGCTACAGCTGCTAGGAGCCACAGGTGAGAGCTGAGTGACAGGTGGGGACCAAAGGTGAACGAGCTGCCCTAACAGCTGCCCTAGAATGAGCTGCGGTAAAAGGACATGATATGTCCCTACATCAGAGGTGCTACCCCTCCCTGAGCACCCCATACACCCCAAAAGAGGTATATTAGAGGGTGATTAGACTGTTGATTTTAGAAAGCTATACATTGATTAAGGCTCCAGTTATATTTGAAATAAGATTTAAAATTGGTCATGCAAATCCTTCTTGTGGAAAAATTCTAGTTTTTTCAATTCTTGAAAGAAAACATGACAACATGGGTATTAGAACATTGGACAATAGAGGGAACCAGAGGAAAATAAAAATTATAATTGAAGGAGAAGAAAAATTGGCTTACTAACATTGAATGAGCAAAATGCTCTAAAACTGATCATATTCAAGGATATTTGTGAGCAATGGATCCAGAAGTTAAAAATGCCATTATAGATAGATGGCTTTTAGGAGATGGAACAGGAACAAGTTTTCCCAGATGGGATTGAAAGTAGATTTGAAAATGATAGGCTGATATGGAAAAAGAGTTTTCACTTGATGTACAAATAAAACCTGCTGATGTCTTAATAATTAAAACTGAATAATTGAAATGTGTAAGTGGGAAACCAAAAGAGTGATTTGAATTACTTTCATATCGAATCTATGAAATGATCTACAAAAAAGATCTATTAAGCTTCTGAAGATTTTTCTGAATAGGGACAAGGAAGAAATGAAAAGAAATGTAGGACATGAATAGAATAGAATAGAATAGAATAGAATAGAATAGAATAGAATAGAATAGAATAGAATAGAATAGAATAGAATAGAATAGAATTATTTATTTATTTATTTATTTATTTATTTAATTTATTTGTGAGATTTATATACCGCCTCACAGTGCAAGCACTCTCTAAGCGGTTTACACCAGTAAGCAATGTATATTTATATTTTCCCCAACAATCTGGGTCCTCATTTTACCTACCTCGGAAGGATGGAAGGCTGAGTCAACCTTGAGCCGGTGAGATTTGAACCACTGACCTGCGGATCAGTCTCAGCTAAAGTGGCCTACAGTACCTGCCTCTAACCGCTGCACCACCTCGGCTCTTAAGATTTCAATAAGATTTGGAAGGGACCTTGGAGGTCTTCTAGTCCAACCCCCTGCTTAGGCAGGAAACCCTACACGACTTCAGACAAATGGTTATCCAACATCTTCTTAAAAACTTCCAGTGCTGGAAAGTCTAAATTTTTCCTTAGTTCTAAATTATTCGAAGGGATTAAAGATCAAGACTATTAAAAGCAAAAGTAAGGAACATAAAGACCCCACTGGTTTAGATGATCAAGGTTAAAAAAGATATGGTGTTATTTCTAGTAACCCATAATGGGCTTTTGTTGACCAGGACTGGATGACAAAACTGTAAGGCTCTGGTCATAGATATGAGATGAAATATGAATTAAGAAGCTTTTTCTTGAACGTTAAGAGAAGGTGATAAGTTGTTAAAATTGTTTATACCTGTGATGAAGAGGGCCATTAGTAAATGAAATATTTACCTTTTTTTTCTTATAGTATTCACATGACATTGATTTTATTATTTTTCTTTTAAAAAATTATAGTGATCTTATTTGCCAAGGTGATCAATGGTAAATGTATCTTGTTAAAAACAGAACTGCAAGTATTTTGACAGTACTTAGTGCATGGAATATTTTATGAAATCACAAAGGTATATTAAATGTTTAGTTGCATCAAATATTCTTCTTCATTACATAATAATTCATTCTATTCACCTTACATTCCATGTTGAAAATTGGTAGACTCTCGTGAACATAGTTCAGATAAATTGATACTACTTTTCAAAACTGCTAATCTGTGCTAATGTCGTTTTGGTAATAGTCTGGCAACAGCTGTTAGAATGTTGTCCCTGTAGGTCATAGAGTGAAGATGGGAAAATCCTTAATAAAATGTTGTCAGAAGCTACAGATGGGAAATAAAGGAGCTCTTGTGACCTGTAATCCTATTTCCTCATAAAATCATGGAGTGTACAGTCATTTCGTGGCTGAAATTAGATAACATGCTGGTAGTCTTCCAATATCAACTTATACACTTTGCCAGTATCACTTTTGGTGAAGAATCATAAGACAGAGAGCAACTGACCTCTTTCATTCCTTTCTTTCTAACTTGCTTTTGGAATTGCATATAAAAATAGGAGCTAATCTAAATGAAGGAGGTTTTTTTTATAAATTATGTTAGCTTTGATAAATATTTCATAGTCAGGCTTAAAGAAATTAAGATTTATAAGTATGGATCATAGTAAATGGACCTATTTTCTTTAGGTCAAATAAGATTCAATGAGCCATTCTACATCCCAGTTAGATACCTAGTACATGTATGTATGTCCTGATATACATATATCGATATATATACTATCTATCTATCTATCTATCTATCTATCTATCTATCTATCTATCTATCTATCTATCTATCTATCTATCTATCTATCTATCATCTCTCTCTCTATAAGATAGATAGATAGATAGATAGATAGATAGATAGATAGATAGATAGATAGATAGATAGATAGACAGACAGACAGACAGATAGATAGATATATCATCTACCTATCTCTCTCTATCTCTCTCTCTCTCTATCTATCTATCTCTATCTCTATCTATCTCTATCTATCTATCTCTATCTATCTATCTATCTATCTATCTATCTATCTATCTATCTATATCTCTCTATCTCTCTATCTCTCTATCTCTCTATCTCTATTTCTATCTCTATCTATCTCTATCTCTATCTATCTATCTATCTCTATCTCTATCTCATCTATCTCATCTATCTATCTATCTATCTATCTATCTATCTATCTATCTATCTATATCTATATCTATATCTATATCTATATCTATATCTATATCTATATCTATCTATCTATCTATCTATCTATCTATCTATCTATCTATCTATCTATCTATCTATCTATCTATCTATCTATCTATCTATCTATCTATCTATCTATATATATATATATATATATATATATATATATATATATATATATATATATATAGGCATAGAGATATAGAGATAGATAGATAGATAGATAGATAGATAGATAGATAGATAGATAGATAGATAGACAGACAGACAGACAGATAGATAGATATATCATCTACCT
Organism: Diadophis punctatus similis; assembly: GCA_023053685.1. Lineage (NCBI taxonomy): Eukaryota > Metazoa > Chordata > Lepidosauria > Squamata > Dipsadidae > Diadophis > Diadophis punctatus. The sequence goes on along the minus strand of JALIGW010000006.1, from coordinate 50,768,711 downwards.
ATCTCTCTCTATCTCTCTCTCTCTATCTATCTATCTCTATCTCTATCTATCTCTATCTATCTATCTCTATCTATCTATCTATCTATCTATCTATCTATATCTCTCTATCTCTCTATCTCTCTATCTCTCTATCTCTATTTCTATCTCTATCTATCTCTATCTCTATCTATCTATCTCTATCTCTATCTCATCTATCTCATCTATCTATCTATCTCATCTATCTATCTATCTATCTATCTATCTATCTATCTATCTATCTATCTATCTATCTATCTATCTATCTATCTATCTATCTATCTATCTATCTATCTATCTATCTATCTATATATATATATATATATATATATATATATATATATATATATAGGCATAGAGATATAGAGATAGATAGATAGATAGATAGATAGATAGATAGATAGATAGATAGATAGATAGATAGATAGATAGATAGATAGATAGATAGATAGATAGATATAGATATAGATATAGATATAGATATAGATATACATATACATATACATATACATATACATATACATATACATATGCATATGCATATGCATATGCATATGCATATGCATATGCATATGCATATACATGATATACATAGAATTAAGGAGAAAATTCCTAATGATGAGAACAATGGAATAACTTGCCTTCAGAGATTGTGGGGTGCTCCATCACTGGAGGCTTTCAAAAAGGGATTTGACTAGAAGACCTTCCAACTCTATTATTCTATGTTCTATGATATTTGCATTAGAAGGAATATAGAGCAGGTAAATAAGGAAGAGCCAGATTGATGCAGTTTTTACAGCACTGGCCTAGAAACCAGGAGACTGTGAAAGCCAGGGGGTGACTTTGGGTCAGTAACTCTCTTTCATCCCAACTCACCTCATAGGGTTGCAGTTGTAGGGAAAATAGAAGAAGGAAGGCGTACTAGGTATGTTTGCCACCTTCGGTTACTTATAAACTAATAAAAGCAGGATAAAAATCTAAATAATAAAGCCATAACGGAGTTACGATTTGAATTTTGTTCTTTTTTTAGACATTAAAAGGTAAGGCTAAATAGGTATTTCCTCCAATATATTGTTGAAATGAGGACATTGACAAAGGCAGAAGAAAAATAATAGTAGCAGTCTATAAGTGGGGTTTTATTCAAGGCTTAACTGTGATGAATGTATTGATTAACAGGGCCAAAGTAGCATTTCTGATGTTGGGTTAAATAAAAGAATACACCAAAGTGATAGACAGACAGTATGAGTTTTGAAACAAGATGATTCCAGTGACAATGTTTGTGATGAGAATCTTAAATTTAGTCCTACAATCCAAAAAAGTGATAGTTATAGATTTTTGTTTTTTTAAAAAACCACTAATTTCTATCTTTCCTCCTTCCCTTTGGGAATATACGTATATTACATTTCATGAGGAAATCTATTACTTCAGAAATACTATTGTGCTCTATAGAGAATTGTTTTCTACAACTGCTTACATTTTGAACATTACAATATTATTAGTCAATGTTGAAATGTTAATAGGTCCTGTTTTAAAATTCTTGTTCAATCGGAGATTACGGCATTTGATTTCTCATTAGCAGATGTAGTAAACGCCTAAGGAAAATTAGATATAGCTGAAAACCATTATTTATCGGCTTCAGAAGAAATAAATTGTCATTGCTGAAAATTTAATGCCATCGGGTTTCGGGTTTTTTTTTTACTTGCACAAGGAGCACTATTGCTAATAGACTTCAGAGCTTGAAATAAATAAATCTTTGGAATCCTGTTGCATCTCATGGGGTGTGACATTTGACAGTCTTTTATAGTGCCGAACGAAACAAGTTTGTGAGCTGGAATTCAATTGCGGTGTATTGATTCCTTGCATCAGTCATTATTCCCTGCTGATTGACAGCTGAAAATTGGTTACGTTAAGTATTTCATATGTTATATTGGCTGACATTTGCTTGCCTGCTCTTGTGTCAATATTGTTGTAAAGATCTCCAGCTCTATGAGATAGCAATATACACCGACTGTGGCTTTTGTGTGATGTTCCAGTGTTTTTCCTGACATAATTTAAGACATATTAAAAACCAGCAGCATCTCCCCTCTTGAGGAGCTTAATGCCAATATTATTGTCTTCCAGGAGAAGATCATGTATGCTCATAATCGGGTGCTAATTTGCACCCATATGCTCATGTTTAGGCATTAGGTGCTATAACTGTAAAACTGAGCCTGATTGATTGATTCATGTCAAGCCTCATCTCAGCTCATGCGGTGGAAAGTCATGCGGCTGACCCTTTTTTCACTAAAAAAGAGAGATTCCCTGTTCCCTTCTTTCACCTAGAACCATCACATTGACTGAATAATCTGTAATACATTAGTGCTGACATTTGTTAGGCAAGAATTAAACAAGACACAGTAATCATTCCCCTGAATAGGAATTGTGTTTGGTTTCCAGCAGAGTTCTATTAAACGAATAATAGAATTGTCTGCTTCGATGCAGAGAATGGTGAATATTCTCAGAGATAATGAGCTTCTTTAACTCTTTCGTGACTCGGGATCCTGTTTTGCTCAGCTTGCCTGATGGGGCAGGAGCAGGAGGAATCTCGTGGGGCATGAATTGCTAGAGGTCAAGAAGTAACCCAAAACAAAATGCAAAACAGCTAAAAGTGGCTGGTGAGAAAGGCAAAGATCTTCTTACCAGAACTCAATCCACCACCTAATTCTCATTTGTGTCACAGGCTTTGGTGACATTTTAGAATTAACTCATTTTACACAGTAAGTTGCATTCTAGAAAAAGGGTATTTCGCACTGGTAGAAAGGGGGAAATGGTCTCAAATTGGCATCGGGTTTCAAAATAAATGTATCATGCACTCCTAAAGATATCTATTACTGAGCTGTGGGAAGTGGGTACACGATTAAGACTGCAGCCTCTCAATGCTCCCCACCATTATAAATTCTTGTGTATCTTCTTAGTAAGATACACTGGACACATTTTGCATAGTATTTCCAGCAGCAGATAAAATTACTTTTATTGTCCTTGATTTTTCTGTCTCTATACTGTGGAGGGTTTAATTTATTTCTACCTGTCCTCCTTTTATTGTATATAATTGCCATTTGTGAGTAACCATTGTTTAGTTTGTTCTTCTGCAGTATTTATTTCTAGTTAACTGTTTATATAATTGCCATCTTAAGCAAGCTCATAGAAATAATATTTTCAAACCCTCCCTCAAGAACTTCCATTCCTGCTCCCCAAACACACATACTGGCCAGCAATTCCCTTGAGAAGCTTTTCAAAGATTGCAGGAAGCTGCAAAGGGAGGAGGGAAATAGGAAATTTTCTTTCTGTAAACTTCCTTTATTAACCTCATGGGAAATTAAAACAAGCAGTAGACTCATCAAGAATTCATCAAATGGCTTACACAGAGATACCTATCTGTACAGAAGCATGAGGTGTAAGCATATGTGGCAAAAATTACTCATTTGGGGGGTGAATTCATCAGATAGATCCAAGATTGTCTGACTGATTATTACTCTCTATACCAAGCACTTTTAAAACCTGTACAATAATACCAGTACTATTTATTTAACTACTGCATGGTGGGAGGAAGGGGGGATCTGCTATTTGATTCTGAGACTCTATTCATACTCTGTAGGTTTTACTTTACAGTGCAAGTTAGCTATGGAAAGTTGCTTCATTTCACTTTTGTTATTTGTTTTTTAAGCAATTCAGCACTAATTCTGACTGCAGGCTTTGGAATAAAATGTAATACACAATCAGAATGTGTACTGAATGGGTTATCTAACTTCTAACTTAGGTTTTATATTTTACAACTGTGTTGTTCTACAAAGAGCAAAGGAATATGATATCCTTGGTTTTCATAATAGTTTAAAATACAAAATTGTGCACAGTACTATATGTGAGAACGTTTCCTATATAACCTGTATAGAATAGAATAGAATAGAATTCTTTATTGGCAAAGTGTGATTGGACACACAAGGAATTTGTCTTTGGTGCATGGTGTATGATGGGGATAAAGTCTTGGTTAATGAGGAATTATACATACACATAAACTAAATTGCCAAGTATTCAGGAGATGGCTAAAAGAAAATTCAGAATGAAGCTATATCTATGAAGCTTTGCTGGCTGGAGAATTCTAGGAATTGAAGTCCACAAGTCTTAAAGTTGCCAAGTTTGAAGACCTCTGATCTAGATAGTGTCTAGGTAATCTGGACAATATCTAGGTGAACAGATGAAAGTTTATCAAAGAGAGATCCAATCTAGGATTAAAGATAATTTTTCTGACAGTAAGAATGACTTGCCTCCAGAAGTTTGGGTGCTCAATCATTGGAGGCTTTTAAGAAGAGACTGGACAGCCATTTGTCCAGAATGGTACAGGGTCTCAAGTTTGAGCAAGAGGTTTGACTCTCCAAGGTCCCTTCCAACTCTATTCTGTATCTGTAGATTTCAAATGGTTTGTTAAATAAACTGGAGAGGGAGAGGGAGAGGGAGAGGGGGGAGGGGGAGGGGGAGGGGAGGGGGAGGGGGAGAGAGAGAGAGAGAGAACTGTCATTATAATTTATTTTACATATTGACTTAATCAGAGCCAATATTATCTGACCTAGATCAAGTAATATATAGCTTATTTTATCATAGCAAACCAGATGAAGATTAAAATGGCAGGAGTTTACGTGTTTTTTATTCACTTACGTTTAACAATGAGGGAGTTCAGGATGCCTGATTAGAATTCTCCAAAGGAGAATCACCAGGTGATAGTTTCATGTGTAGAAGTCATCAGGTGAAGATCAGTGAGCAGCCTTCCCTTTCTGTCACATTGGTGATGTCATGGAAGAGCCAGGTTCCATTCCAGTGTGATTGGCACTGAATACATCATGAGACTGAAGATCTTAAAGTCCAAACTCAGTGGAGGAAATATCATCAAGGCAATTAATACCTGGGACATTCCAGTCATTAGATACACTACCAGACTAGTGGACTAGACTCAGGCAGAATTGAAAGCCATGGATAGGAAAAATAATAATAATAATAATAATAATAATAATAATAATAATAATAATAATAATAATAATAATAATAATAATAATAATAATAATAATAATAATAATAATAATAATAATAATAATAATAATAATAATAATAATAATAATAATATATCATCATCATCATGCATTTCATCAATGCATGATGTTGACAGACTCCACTTACCAATCAAGAAATTGCAGCTTCCTGCAATAACACTAGTGGAACTGCAAAAAAACTGCGCTACTCGAAACATCATATATTTTAAGAAGATACTTGGTTGATACCTAGGATGCTGGCAGCAACCCGTATCAACCAGTCAGTGGTATTTGTGACACTTTTTTAAATGTTCAGTTGACTGAGTTTCATGTTTAATGAATAAAAGAGATAATAATAATATCATCTTCATGCATTTCATCCATGCATGATGTCGACAGACTCCACTTACCAAGAAAAATAGGTGGGTGTGGAATGTTACAAATATTGCCACTCAGTTGAAGAAGAAAAAAGGGCATTGGAAGAATATCTGAAGGACAGTGAAGAAGATGCACTGAAGCTAACCCACTATGTGAGGGTTAGCTTCTGAGTACCATAGAGAGCAAAGTGGCCTACAAGAAAAACCAAAATGAAGAACAGAAAACAGAACTGGGAAGAAAAAGTATTACATGGTTGGTACATTTAAAAGAAAATAGCAAACAGAGCAAATAATTAGACAATGGCTAACAGCATTAAAGTTGAAGAAACAGACAGCAGGGCTAATTCTGGCTGCGTAAGTCCAAGCCTTAAGTATAAATACATACAACGCCAGAATAGAGATGACAGCAACAGACAGCAAATGCCACCTGTGCAAAGAAGCTGAAGAAATAGTAGACCACCCAATTAGCTGCTCTGAGAAGATTGCACAGACTGACTATAAATAGCAGATTGACAAAACAGCAACAATGGTACATTGGAATATTTTCAAGAAATACCATTTGCCTGCAAGCAAGAATTGGTAGGACCATAGCACAGACAAACAGAAAATAAAGAAACTAAAATGTTCTGGGACTTTAGAATTCAAACAGACAAGCACCTGCCACATAACACCCCAAAACTGACAATTGTTGATAAGAAATGCAAACAAGTATTGATAGTGGACGTTGCAGTACCTGGAGACAGCAGAACAGGAGAGAAAGAACTGGAGAAAATTACAAAATATAAAGACCAGAAAGCAAGGTTAGTATCAATATTAATAGGTGCCTTGCCTTGCCTAGCTAAAACATATGGAGCACCTCTTGAACACCATTAATATTGACAAAATCACAATTAGTCAGTTGCAAAAGAGTATTTCCTGGGTGTGCTGTGAATGGGTCAGCATGCTGCTAGGCATCCTCATTTTGCTTCGATGCCAGGAAGTTTATCTATTCCATTGTCACAGCAATTTTCCAAATATTGTCATTTGAAACTCCTATATCCTCGACCAGATCTCCATTGATGTTAAATTCTGCGGATTTCCTGGAGTGATAGAGAATAGTATTTTGCATTATATGGTTTAGGTTTCATCCAGCTTCCTGGGAATTTTGCAGAATAGTTCAATTGTCCCATCTTCTCTTTAAGGAGGTATGGACCCTCTTAGGTTGATTGGATGTCGTTGGCCTAAGGACCAATACCCAATCACCTGGCTCAATGGTGGATTCCATGGCATGCACATTATATTTCTGTCCATTTTGTCTTTCTTATCATGTTATATATTTATTAGATTTCTATAGCCACCCATTTCAGCAAGACTCGCCCTCTTGCAACAGATTTGCAATAATTCTGATTTGTTTTGTCTTTATCTTTTGTCATTATCAAGAGCCATGGTGGTGCAGTGGTTAGAATGCAGTACTGCAGGGTACTTCTGCTGACTGCCGGTTGCCTGCAATTTGGCAATTCAAATCTCACCAGACTCAAGGTTGATTCATCCTTCCATCCTTCCAAGGTCGGTAAAATGAGGACCCAGATTGTTGGGAGAAATATGCTGACTCTGTAGACTGCTTAGAGAGGGCTGTACCCTGTGGAGCTGTATATAACTCTAAGTGCTATTGTTATTTCTATTTTGTTTTTGGTATCTGTAACAAGCCTTGGCTCACTGAGCCTTCCAGTTTCTACGGTTTAAACACACTATGTTGTTATATTTCCCTTCTTCTGTTTCCTGAATGTATTCATGCTTCTCTTTGGAGTTTTAGAGAGGTGTATCCACACTTCTTTAGATCTTTGTTCCTTTGGATATCATGAATTGAAGATATCATGAACAATTTCCTCAATGTACCAATCATTTCTCATTCACCTCTTCTTGTTAATAGGGATTAGGTCGATGATAGCAGACATTTTGTTCTCTCTTCCAGTGTCTGGCACATTGTTGTCAACAAGCGAGGACAAGAATTTGTTGGATTTCTGATTCTCAACATAAATCAGAGAATATATAGAGAGGTTAAAACTGCTGCTTTACAAGCAGACTGCCCAGGTTCAAATCCACTAAGGGTATAGCTATCTGACGAGAGCAAAATAGCTCGAAATAGATCTATAATAGTCTCCCTTTATTTTCATTTATCAGCAAAAAAAATTACACATATACATACACACACAAACACACACACACACACACACACACACACACACACACACACACACTATTATCACCATCACTTTGTGACACAAAAAACCTTATCCATATTTTTTTCCCTCTGCTCAGCCATATTTTTTCTCTCTGCTCTATGCTAAAGCCTCTTGATAGTCCCCTATTTTTCTCTCTTTTATTTTTATCAAAATATTTTTCAACAGGCTATTCATGTTCCAATTCCTGGATTTTTCTGGAAATGCAAAGAAACATCCCCACATTTCCTGTTGCATCTGTTCCTTTGAGTAATGTTATTTATAATAATGACAATATTAATAAAACTTAAAGAAAACTTTCAAAAAGCACAATTTTTGGTGTAAAAGCGCAATGTTTGCCATTTGTAAAACATTATTGTGCTTCTTTTCAAATTCTCTGGCATTCTCCACTTTTCATGTTTAATTCTACTCTGCTAATTTACTATAAGAAGAGTTAAATTATTATACAGAATTGTGTTTGCCAGGATTGGTGGAAACAATGTGCTAGAAAACTAGGGTAACCGCTTGTCACATTTTTGTCTTAGGAAGAGAGAATTTGCCTTATTTGTTTCATATTTCCCTAAAGCCTTGAGAGGAAACTTGCCTCCAGCAACTTAGCTGCCTAACTCTTCCACGTCCATCTTCTAGATGTCACCTGCTAAGGTAAGGAGCCTGAAAAACCCTGGACACTGTATGTATGGGTGGCCTTTTGTTTACGGCAGACAAAGACAAAATCCTCTGGATTACTTGAAGATATCATATAACACACAAGATGGAGCTACTATTATTCTCTTCTAAGACATATTGTGTTTCCCTTGGGCAGAGAAAAGTACACGCAGCCAATCCTGGGAGGGCAGGTCCTATTAAAGATTTATGCAAGCCTGAATTATTTGGCTTTAAACTTTGTCTTTTTCCATTTTTTAATAAGAAGGATGCTTTCTTTAGACACTGCAACCTGAAGTAGATGGTATCACCTGTAATCCTTGGCTTAAGCAGAGAGCTTCTAAATGGATTGAATTAGGTGCAAGACAGAACTGTTTTTTTCTTTCTTTCCCTCAAGGCCCACCATCACTTTTTTCCTGTTATTTGTGCTTTTAAGGATTCCACTAATGCAGCGTTCAAGGTGGGACTTAAAATTGTACGTCTTTCAAGCCTCTTGCTTCCAAAAAGCATGTTTAGAAGTGGTTTAGGCCTGTAAACATTTTATCAAAGCTTGGTCCTTTGATTTTATGCATTTAAGAATGGATATCGTAAAAGTGATTTTTGAGGGTGGGGGGAGAGAAGAAAAAAAGGCTATCGGTAACAGTACAGCAGGAAGCTCTGTACATTTAAGATTTTAGATCAATTAAAACTTGTTGTATTTATATTCTATATTATTCTATATTATTTCAGCTATTAGTTCAGTTCAAGTACTCAAAAGTATAATTATTGGGAGGATTATAGATTGTTACTTCCACTTTAAATATTTTTTGAAATAGCTTCGTTCATAAAGTATGAATATATTTAGTCACATGTCAAAATTCTTGGTACAGAAAACAAGGATTCCATCAATCCACAGAAACTGAGTTTTACAAATTCAATGTAATTCAGTAGCTTGAAATATCAGAATTTTTCTGTGTGTAGTTAGCGTCTTGAAACAAGCTGTATGCTAAATAGCTCTATAGAAGATTAGTTTATTGGTTGGTCCAGAACAATATCCTGGCAGATAATCAGGCCAGATTTATGGTCAGTCAAATACTTTCATAATTTAATTGAAAAATGTATCAACCATCTTTATTACTACATATGTTGTAATATTTAACATATGATTATGTTATTTAATATTGAAATATCTATTCTGAATTTCTTTGGGATTTTTGCAAATTTTATAATAAGTATCTAAGTTCCTGTTGAAATTAGCATATGGACTTAATTTGTCTGAAATTTTGAGTTAAATTGGTTTTGGGGGGGGAAGTACTGGTAGCTTCCTGACTTCTCTGACCTTACAGGATAATTTTTTGTCATCATGGAAGGCAGCAATGGATTTTGATTTAAAATTGTAGAGCTGATCAGTTCAATATCTGACCCTGATTAGCCTCAAGAGGCCATGACAGTGCGGAAGCAATGGGATCTTGACAACGACATTCAGAGAGATCTAAGTACAGTATATCCCTCTCTCTGCGTGAGACAGGTTTGCTGTTAAAATGTAATGGAGGAAGTTTTTTCTACCTTTCTCCTTTGTTCTCTCTCTCAGACTCCCAACTCTCAGCCAGCAGCTCCACCCCCAGCTTCTGTGAAATTAAAATGTAATGGAGGAAGTTTTTTTCTACCTTTCTCCTTTGTACTCTCTCTCAAAAGAAGCTCCAAGAACAAGCGGAATCTTTCTGTGGCTTGGGAACAGAAAAGAACTTTAAATTTGGAAGAGGCAAGGCAACCATAGAAAATATTTGCAAGAGAAATTTGGCTAAACTAAATAATATTCGATCAGGTAGTTTGTTTATAATCAATGAGTTTTTGAGAAAAAGAAATAAACATACCATAATGTTGTGGTTCTGGAATGAAAATGTAGCTGTGTAAATTCATGTACTTTCAAATGAGAAGAAAAGGTTTACTATTAAAGAGCTTTCACAACAATTTCATGCAAAGAGTGACCCTGCAGTAAGATGGGCAGTCAATAAATTTTATAAACAAATAAATTAAATAAAAGCAGCAGGTGCCTGATCTACTAATGTTGCTAATTCCATTTGCACATAAAACTCACACAATCTTCTTTTACAATCCAAGACATGTGGATGAAATTTTAGGGGAAAATGTCATTTGTGTACAAAATTCAGCTGAGCATAGTGGGTGATAATATATAATATATCAATTATACTATATATAAATTAATCATGACATTTGAAAGTATCATTAATTTTCACAAAGTCATTCATGAAAGCACCGCCCCAACCACTGGCATCATTAGTGTTCATTTCCCATAGCAATATTAACTGTAATTCAGTTTGCCAAGTTGTCCCTTGGAATCAGCACCTCCAGCATCATTGTTGAGAAAGTTTATGCTTATTCAAATTAGATTTACTGGTAATTGTGTTGGAATTGGAGCATGGAAATTCAGATTTAATTTCTCCTTGACCACAGAGCTTACTGGGTAACTTTCTCTGAGCATAAGCTGTGTCCCAGGATTGCTGTAGAGAAAATGTTGAGAAGATTCTCAAGACCCTGACCTTCTAGAGTAGAGCTGTCAAACCTGTGGCCCGCGGGCCGGATTTATCACTCACTGGCCACGCCCATGCCCGGTTTAGTGAAGGGGGGGAAAGTTACGATACGTAACATGACCCCACCATAATGACGTGAGTTTGACACCCCTGTTCTAGAGCAGGGGTTTCAAACTCGCGATGACATGTTGTCGTCGTGTGACATATCGCAACTTTTTCCCCTTTGCTGAAATGGGGGTAGGCGTGGCCAGTGCGTGACACATCCGGCCCACAGGCCGTGAGTTTGACACCCCTTTTCTAGAGAAAAGACAGTCAATAAATTAATTAAACTAAATTAAATAGTGATTCTAACATTTTCCTTTGGTGAGCTAAGATTAATATCATGAATCAGGACTCAAGGACACTCCCGCAAAGACACACAGAAAAGAACCACAATTCCTCCTAAATGTAGAAGGGAGGTTTCCCCCTCTCTCAGACTTTAGAACATCTTGGAAAGCTGAGGAAATGTGCAGAACTTGCTCTCCTAGCACGCACCCTTTTTATATGGAAGACCTGCCTTCCGCCTCAATCCTCAATCCTATTTTAACTTATTCCCTCCCTCTCTGAAGTTTGATTGGGTTTGAGTGTGTGGATTGTGGATGAGTGAGATAGATATGTATGTGCTGTATGATCATTGAAAATTGGTAGAGCCGGGGTCTAGATGTCCACCCCCACCCGCTGAGTGTTCTAGCAGAAGCGGGGAAGGACGGAACGAAATTACCCTGGCTGGAGAGGATGGTATGTATGGCCTGCAGGAAAGGGGGGGGCCAGCAGGGAGGGGGAGGGGGTCTTTGATGGGGGCGAGAGCCGGAACATCTCGGTCATAATGGGAAGAGGCAGATATAGCGGGAGCAGAGGGGAGGGCCGCTCTCGGGGAATAAGACCTCGCTGTATACAAGCGATCCCTTATTCCGGCCCCTCTGATCCGGTTCCATCTTGCTCAACCCGGATACCTGGCAACCAGGGTTTTCAGGGCCCTGGGCTCAGGATGCTGCTGCTTAACGCCAGGTCAATTATCAACAAAGCCCCCCTGATACGTGATCTAATCACAGAGGAGGGGGCAGACCTGGTGTGCGTCACCGAGACCTGGCTGGGACAGGAGGGGGGAGTAGCCCTCTCCGAGATATGCCCAGCTGGTTTCTCGGTGCAGCATCATTCTCGACCCCAGGGAAGGGGGGGAGGAGTGGCAATTATAACGCGTGGAAATCTGCATCCTCGTAGGATCCCTGCCCCGGAGATTGTTGGGTGTGAGACGCTCCTTCTGAAGTTGGACTTAGGGGTTCAGGTGGGCCTTTTCTTAATGTACCTGCCTCCCAGCTGCGTAAGTAAGGCCCTGCCTGAGCTGCTTGAGGCAGTAGCCGGCTTGGCGGTTGAGTTCCCTAGGCTTATGGTGCTGGGGGACTTCAACCTGCCATCTGCTGGCGAAACCTCTGGGGCGGCTCAGGAGTTCATGGATTCCATGGCAACCATGGACCTGACCCAAGTAATTCAGGGTCCGACTCATGAGGGTGGTCACACGCTTGACCTAGTATTTCTCTCGGGGCAGTGGAGAGATGATCTGAAGATAAGGGATATAGTCACCACCCCACTGTCATGGTCAGATCATTTCCTACTGAGGCTGGATTTCACAACCCCATTCCTCCCCCGCAGGGAGGCGGGACCGACTAGGTGGTTCCGCCCCAGGCGCCTAATGGAGCCGGAAGGATTCCAGAGGGAACTTGGGGAAATACCTGAAACCCTGGTACACAACTCGGCTGATTCCCTGGTGGCTGCCTGGAACACCGCAGCATCAGAGGCGTTAGACCGAATTGCGCCTAAGCGACCTCTCCGTGGCAGTGGATCCCGGAAAGCTCCCTGGTTTACCGAGGAGCTCCGGGAGATGAAATGCCAGAAGAGACGTCTGGAGCGCCGCTGGAGGGCCAAAAGGACCGAGTCTGACCGAACACTATTAAGAATTTACATCAGATCTTACTTAGTGGCGATAAGGGCGGCAAGACAATCTTATCTTTCCGCTCTTATTGCGTCCGCAGATTCTCGTCCAGCCACCTTGTTTAGGGTGACTCGCTCCCTCCTTGCAAAAGGGGGGAGCGAGGAACACTTACAAGGCAGAGCTGAGGAATTCGCTGAGTTTCTGTCGGATAAAGTCGCTCAGATTCGGTCAAATTTGGACTCCGGCAGGGCAGAGTCCATAGTGTTGACAGGGGCGTGTCTTAGTCCACCATTATGGGAAGAGTTTGGGCCTGTTTCTCCCGAGGATGTGGACAGGGCTATGGGACCGATGGGTACCTCCACCTGTTTATTGGACCCGTGCCCCTCCTGGCTGGTCTCGGCCAGCAGGGAGGTCGCACGCGGCTGGATCCAGGCGGTGGTCACCGCTTCTTTGCGGGAGGGATCAGTACCGCAGTCATTAAAAGCTGCGGTGGTGCGACCCCTCCTGAAGAAGCCTTCCCTGGATCCAGCCAATTTGAAAAACTACCGTCCAGTCTCCAACTTACCTTTTCTAGGGAAAGTTGTGGAGAAGGTGGTGGTGACCCAGCTTCTGCAGCTCCTGGATGAAACAGATCATCTAGATCCTTACCAGTCGGGTTTCAGGCGCGGCTACAGTACAGAAACTGCCTTGGTCGCTCTGATGGATGATCTCTGGTGGGCCCAGGATGGGGGGAACTCCTCCATCCTGGTGCTACTTGACCTCTCAGCGGCTTTCAATACCATCGACCATGGTATCCTTCTGCATCGGCTCGGCGAGTTGGGAGTGGGAGGCACCGTTTTGCGGTGGTTCTCCTCTTATCTCGCCGATCGGATGCAGTCGGTGTTGGCAGGAGGACAGAGATCGTCCCCAAGGCCCCTATCATGTGGGGTGCCTCAGGGGTCGGTTCTCTCGCCCATCCTGTTTAACATCTACATGAAACCGTTGGGTGAGATCATCCGCAGGCATGGGGTGTGTTTCCATCAGTACGCTGACGACACCCAGCTGTACATCACCACCCCGTCTGACTTCAGGGAGGCAGTTGATGTAATGTGCCAATGCCTGGACGACGTTAATATCTGGATGGGGAGGAACAGACTCAGACTTAATCCCGACAAGACCGAGTGGCTGTGGATAATGCCTCCTAAGGACCACGATAACTGTCCCTCCTTGGTCTTCGAGGGTGTGAAACTGACTCCCTCGGGCCAGGTCCGCAACTTGGGGGTCCTCCTAGATCCACAGCTAAAATTAGACTGTCACCTTTCTGCTGTGGCTAGGGGGGCCTTTGCACAGGTCCGCCTGGTGCACCAGTTGCGGCCATATTTGGAGAAGGAGGCTTTACTCACGGTCACTCATGCCCTTGTCACCTCGCGTTTGGACTACTGCAACGCGCTCTACATGGGGCTACCCTTGAAGAGTATCCGGAGACTTCAGCTGGTGCAAAATGCGGCTGCGCGTGCTGTGGTGGGTGTGCCAAGGTACACCCACGTGACACCGATACTCCGCCAGCTGCATTGGTTGCCCATCGGTCTCCGGGTCCAATTCAAGGTGTTGATCACCATCTTTAAAGCCCTTCATGGCTTAGGACCAGGATATCTCCGGGACCGCATTCTGCCGCATACTTCCCTCCGACCGGTTAGGGCCCACAGAGTTGGCCTCCTCCAGGTCCCATCGGCCAAGCAATGCCGGCTGGCGGGCCCCAGGGGGAGGGCCTTCTCTGTGGCTGGCCCCGTGCTCTGGAACCAGCTCCCCCCAGAGACCCGAACCATCCCCACTCTGCTGGCCTTCCGAAAGGCCATCAAGACATGGCTCTTCCTGCAGGTGGGGGGGACAGCTTAACTCATTTGAGCTTACCCCCCAAGTATGTATGTTGCTGAATGGATGTTGCTGTTTTTATATTGTTTTTAAATTTTGTATTGCTTTTAAATTTTTGTAATTTTGTTCATTCTTGTATTTCCCTTTGTTGTACGCCGCCCTGAGTCCTTCGGGAGTTGGGTGGCATATAAGAATAACAAAATAAATAAATAAATAAATGTAAAGTTGCACTTGTATTTTTCCCAGACAGGTGAAGAACATGGGACTGCCACTGGAGCTGTTATTATCTGTTCTCTTTTCCACAGCAAACAGAAGAGACCAGAGAAAGAAGTATAGCTGCAATAATGCACTTTCCATTTCTGTGGAGAGGTGCCACTAATATCTTTGTTTTAACAATGCTCAGGTTCAAATATTTTCTCCCTGACACCGCTACCATCACAATCAATGATGATCATATCTGCAGGGGGTGGAAACAAAGTACTATATATATTTTTCTTTCTCAGAATTGATGCAAGAGCATATTTGTGTTGCTCTGGTTGCCCAGCAACCATGATCTCTTCTCTAGGTCTGACAGTTGCTTTTAAAAAAAAAAAACAAGGAGCCAGCCATAACATAAGGAGCATTGATCCTCAACTTATTATCAGATCTTGCACACACACTTTCAAAAGCTAATCACATATAATATTGCTGCTGAAGACTTGCTTTACACTTCATTACACTTCTGTGGCTAAGTTTCTAGACAGGATTGTGGTGGTTTGTACAAGGACTCAGGAAGAATTGTGCAGCTCTCATTCAAACTAGTAGAACATTTTTTTTCTTATAAAAGCATTTATTTATGGAAGGCTTTATTGTGTAAATAGTTAACCATAAAATTATTTTTGAATTTTTCTAAAAGCATCTAAGTAGAGTAACGTTTCCAGCAAGCAGTATTAAGGAAAAGAGCATCTTTTACCGTAATACCATAATACCGTAATACCGTAATCTCATCACAGCAGGAGTGGCTTCTGGCTTACCTCGCTGCCGGTTCGCTCCTTGACGCGCCGCATGGGCGCGCGCGCATGCACAGTGCTAAAAAACCAGCTTCTGTGCATTTGCAGAAGCAAAAAACAAGATGGTGGCACTTATGGTGCCGCCAAGAGAGCCGGTTCGGGGGCATGGCAGGCCTGAGTCGTTGCTGGTTCTAGCGACCCAGGCCGCCAAGTTACTACAGGTTCCATAGAACCAGTCTGAACTGGGAGGAACCCACCTCTGCATCACAGCATAACTGAAATCCTTATGGCTGGTTTTAAGAAAGCCATAAAGACTTAGCTGTTTCAGCATTCCTTGAGCAGCTTATTTTGTGACCTTGTTTTGATGGAACTTTATGTTTCCCAATAAAGAGGATTATGTTCCTGATTATTGTTGATGATGTATTGTTGATGATGTTGACGCATTCTGTTTTTTTTAATTGCTAGCTATCTTGAACACCTCCTAGATTTGCTTCAACAATTGAAGTAGCTGATACAGGTAGTCCTCAACTTATGAACACAATTCATAAGCCCCAAATATATGTTGGAAAATGAGAAATTTGTTAAACGGGTTTTGCCCCAATTGTACGACTTTTCTTGCTACATTTGTTAAGTGAATCACTGCAATTGTTAAATTAGTAATCCAGTTGTTAAATGAATCTTTGTTTCCCTATTGACTTTGCTTGTCAGGAGGTCATAGAAGGGAATCATATGACTCCGGAACACTGCAACCGTCTTAAATGTGAATCAGTTGTCAAGCAGCCAAATCTAAATCACATGACCATAGAGATGCTACAATGGTCATAAGTGTAAAAAATGGACATAAGTCTCTTTTTTCAGTGCCATTGTAACTTCGAACAGTCACTAAATGAACTGTTGTAAGTCGAGGACTACCTGTAAATTGATTAAATAAATTCGAAATCATACATTCAAAAGAGACAATCAAAAAGTCAAAAGTCACCAACAATCAACACCCAGATGATCAAAGATTAATACCAAGACTAACATTAGGCCAACAATCAAGAAGTAAATAATATCCCAATCAAGGAAGTAGCTATGTATCAACAATAAATATGTGCAGAATAATAATTATTTATTGATATACTGCCTTTTCAAATAACTCAAGGTGGCAAACATATCCAACACACTTTCCTCTTCCAACACACTTTTCCCCACAACAGCAACTGTGTGAGATGAGTTGGGCTAATTGAGAATGATTGGCCGAAGGCCACTCGGCTGGCTTTCATGGCTAAGGTGGGACTTGAATTCATGGTCTCCTGCTTTCTAGCCTAATGTCTTAACCACTAGACCAAACTGTCTGCCTTACTGTTTCATTTACAGTTTGGCGATAAAACATATTTTTCAAACAGTTTTGATTGTGGATTTCATAAAGGAATGAGCAAAGACTCTATTGGTCTGCCTTAATTTTTTTTAGGGACATAAGAAGATTTCACCAAAATTTTCAACCTGCTATCTTTTTTGTTAGTTCATCTGATGCAGTAATCCCATAAAAGCATATGAATGCAATTGTCCAAGTCTAGTATTGGTTCCTGAGTAATCAATAAACGAGGTTCCATGAAACCTACCAAAATGTAAACTAGTTGTATGAGTGTGGGGTCCATGATGCTTTCTGAGCTCGGTTGTTTTCTTGCATATGTTTTGTTACAAAATTAGATAATCTCATCAGTGCTTGAAGGGAGTGGGGTTTGCTCATATTTTATATACTAATGGCTTGCCCTGTCAGTGTTGGTGGAGTTGGCTGTTGTTTTTAAAAGGTATTAAAATTTGTAATCATTTACTGTACTGTGCATATGGTATGCATCTTTGCCAAATTTATGACTTGTTTGTTTGTTTGTTTGTTTGTTTGTTTGTTTCCCAGTGCTTCCTAAATAACAGACTGAAAAAATTGATTTAGTAGCACCATGGCTTATGAACCACAGTTGACTTACTAGAGTCATAGCTTAAGAGCCATATTTCTGGTCCACATCACATGGTTCAAGGCAGGGGTGGGTTCTAACTTACCTCGCTGCTGGTTCACTTCCCCCCGCGCTGCATGGGTGCGCCTCATGGGCGCGTGCGCAGTGACAAAATATCCGGGGGGAAAAGCCAAAAACAAGATGGCTACCGCATGCACAGTGCCGGAAACTCAGCTTCTGTGCATGTTCAGAAGAAATTTATTTTTAAAAAAATTCAAAAAAAAAGATGGCGGCGCCCACGGACCAGCACAAACCAAACCGGGTCGGTGATGTCATCGTGATATCACCAGCGGGTCATTACCAGTTTGGGCGAACCGGTCTGAACCGGGAGGAACCCACCCCTGGTTTAAGGCTTTTAACACAGATATATCTTCAAATACTGCAGAATTTTACTACTAATACAAATACTACTAATTTTACCCCATCCAGACTTATACTTATATTGAAACATATTTTACATAGCACACCTTTTTCAAAATACTGCACAGCACTTCATAACAAAAACAAAAAACTCACTTCAGCTCTTTGTCTATTTGGGAAAGGAATGAGAATGAATCATCTCTGTCTACAGCTGCCTTCTACATCCACCATAGTTCAGACCCATTCACCTGAATATTATGGAATATCAAGAGCAATTTGTCACTTCTTCCAAAACGTTCTTTTCAGACCTCCCACACTGATATCTCTACTTCAGAACAGTGTTTTGAAGTATTTCAATATGTCATTACAATACGACATATTCCATCATTACAATATGTATGAAACATATTAACAGCTTCTATAAATTCCTGATGAACATCATGTAATAATAATTGTAAATTCTTTCCTTGTAAGAATTTACAGCTCAATCACAGAGTATCACACATGTGGGAAACCATGTTGTGTGCATATAGTTTGACAAGCACAAAACAAACAGCAAGACAAGGATAGTTGCTAGTGTGACAAGATCATCCAAACCAGGCATAGATTTCACAAAAACAGTTTTCCAGAGGTTAGAAGTTTATTGGTTTGGTTTCCTAGCAGTAGATCCATTGCTTTCTATAGCTTTCTGTTCAGAAACAGTTTGCCTTTTATATATTTCCTTTTAAAATCAATTCCTACTAAAACATCCCTTAATGCACAAACATGTTTTTGATCTGAAAAGGGATCTATTTATTAATGTTAAGGGGCTCAATTTAATGTATTGAATATCTAATTTTGTATCATACTGATACTTAAAAGAAATGAATCTGAAAATTGTTGTTGTTGTTGTTGCTGTTGCTGCTGCTGCTGCTGTTGTAATCATCTTGTTCTTCATTGTTTTAGTTCACTGAAGAAAATGGCCAGAACTTTTTTCATAACAAACAGCCAGGGCTGCAACAAACACCACAAAAGAAAAGTGCATTGATGTTGTCACAGACTAATCTGTATTATAATTTGTTGTGACATGATGTGGCGAGACATAAAGGCTGCACTTAATTTCTGTTTATTCATTTTACATCTTGACATCGCACCCAGAAGCCATGTGTATTATCAGCTAATCTTGGTGGAGGACTTTAATTGCTTGATTGCTTTATATTTCAAGTGGTCTGGGTGTATGATGACGACCAGACCTGAATTCAAGAATCTGCTTTTCATTTAAAGATTGAATAAACTACTTTTTTTTAAAAAAAGGTTCATTTAGATGCCTGCATTGTAATGCTACTGCCCAACTATTTCAAAACACTTACCAGGATTACAAAAAATAACAAAACAAAACAAGAGAAAGAGATCCAAAAGTCCAAAGATTCTTAAATAAGAATTCCTCTGCTATACACAAATGAGTATTATTTTACAACCTAACTACCGTACCATATTTAAAAAACATTCTCAATTTTGTTTTTTAAATTTATTTAGGCAGTTGTATAGCTGTTCAACAAACTATGTGACTCTGGATAACATAAAGGCAAAAGGTAAGGGAGTCCCAGCAGAATTTACTCTGCTGGTTATTGCCGACTATAAGGGGTAGTGCCCATCTCCATTTCAAGGCATTGAGCCAGCACTGTCCAAAGACATTTTAATGATCATGTGGCCAGCATGACGACACGGAACACTGTTACTTTTCCACCGAAGTGGTACCTATTTATCTACTCACATGCTAGGTTGCAAATGCTAGGTTGCCAGGAGCTGGGGCGAGGACGGGAACTCACCCCATTACATGGAGCTTGGGTCTTGTACCTGGGCTGCCAGTTTTCTAGCCAACAAGCCCAGTATCTTAACTACTGAACCATTGCGCCATGGGGACCACGCAAAAGACAAAAGCCTCCTCTGGCCATAGCTGTCACCTGCTCCTTATCGGGAGCTATCAGTCCAGTAGGCCCTCCAGACTACACTACATGCAATCTAAGCAAGACAGTATTTATTTATTTATTTATTTATTTAGTTAGTTAGTTAGTTAGTTAGTTAGTTAGTTAGTTAGTTAGTTAGTTAGTTAGTTAGTTAGTTAGTTAGTTAGTTAGTGCTCTTATATGCCGCCCTACTCCCTGGGGACTCAGGGCGGCGTACAATTATGCACAGATTCA
Source organism: Diadophis punctatus similis (assembly GCA_023053685.1). Taxonomy (NCBI): domain Eukaryota; kingdom Metazoa; phylum Chordata; class Lepidosauria; order Squamata; family Dipsadidae; genus Diadophis; species Diadophis punctatus. Next base: position 50,748,527 of record JALIGW010000006.1, on the reverse strand, counting down.
AAACTAAAATTTCACCTGTTACAGGATCCATGGGCCTAAGAGCCATAGATAATCACTTTTGTAAGGTTTGAGCCAAAGCCTATTCTTCCCCAACCAGACATCAACAAGCTCCAGATACCAAGGTAGAACCATGGCAGCTATAACAGAGAAGAAATGGTGGAAAATGAGAGGAACAGATGCAGCCACAGTGAGATTCTACAGACTCCCCAAGATGAACAAAATAGGAGTCCCTCTCAGACCTATTATAGTGCTAGAAGACACCCCTATGTCAGTGGTGGGTTCCTACCGGTGCGGTCGACTCTACCGCACCGGTAGCGGCAAGCAGATGGCGCCATTTGCACGCGACAGCTCCGGTACTGTTTTCACCGGTCTGTCGTGCAGCGCCATCTTTTTTTGAGAATTTTTGGGCTGATTTTGCTTTCTGCGCATGCGCAGAAGCAAAATCTCGCAAGTGGACACGCATGCACGTGAGATTTCGGCAATTTTTTTGCTTCTGCGCATGTGCAGAAGCAAAAAAAGTGCTGAAATCGCATGCGCGCACGCATCCCCTTGTGAGATTTTGCTTTCGTGCATGTGCAGAAAGCAAAATTGTGCGAGGGGATGCATGCACATAGCAAATATGCGAGCACCAAAACATGGCGATGCACACGCAGCGCACCGGTAGCGCGAAGAACAAGCAACCCACCCCTGCCCTATGTATAATCTGGCTAAGTGGCTGTCACAATGCTTAAGCTTCCTGATCCAACCCTCGAACAGCACAGTCACATCATCCATACAATTTCTGACACAACTACAAGGCTTAAATGTGGCTCCTGGTGACATCATGGTCTCCTTTGATGTAGTGTCCCTATTTACATCCATGCCTCCTCACTTAACATATAAAGTAATAGATAAAAAAATTAGAAGAGTACAGAATCAGAATAACTTAACCAGGTCACAAATCATGAAGCTACTTCAATTCTGTCAATGCATCTTCTTCACATTCAAAAGCGAAAAGTATGAAAGGGATACCCATGGGATCCCCAAAATCAGAAGTCATTGCAGAAATAGTCCTGTGTGAACTAGAACACTGTGCATTTCAGAACTGCACACCTAAATTCTGTGCCGCTATGTGGATGACACGTTTGTCATCAACAAGAAAAATGCACTTAAAGACTTTCATACCATACTGAACCAGTGGTGAAGTCCAATGTTTTACTACTGGTTCTGTGGGCGTGGCATGGTGGGTGTGGTATGGCTTGGTGGGCATGGCTTGGGGAATGGTAGGGGAAGGATACTGCAAAATCTCCATTCCCTCCCCACTCCTGGGGTAAGGATATTGCAAAATCTCCATTCCCACCCCACTCTGGGGCCAGCCAGAGGTGCTATTTGCTGGTTCTCCGAACTACTCAAAATTTCCGCTGCCGGTTCTCCATAACCTGTCAGAACCTGCTGGATTTCACCCCTGTGTAACTGAACGCAATGGAGGAAGAAACAGCTAGGCAATTATCATTTTTAGTTGGGCTTGCCAACAGACAAGAAGTGGAAGCTTAGAAACCACAGTTTATCACAAGGCCAGCAAAACCCCACACATTTTGAATTTTTGCATGATATTGATTCATACATAATCTAAGACAGTTATTTCTATTGTAGCATTAAAATCAACTTTAAAGTCTTAGCATTTCAAGAACATATTTACTTAAGTTTTTACTTAAAAAGAAATGTAATTTTACATAATTTCTTCTATTATGTTCTCTTAGTTCAAGAATTGAATTCAAATATTTATTTTAAAAAAAGCATAATTAGAATGAAGTAATCAATTAAAAATGTGGTGATAGAATTTATTTATTTTTTTACAATCTTCTTAGATGCATGGCAGAGGTCTTCAACCTTGGCAACTTTAAGACTTGTGGACTTCAACTCCCAGAATTCTCCAGCCAGCTATGCTGGAGAATTCTGGGAGTTGAAGTCCACAAGTCTTAAAGTTTCCAAGTTTGGGGATCCCTGCCATATGGAAAAATCTTGTTTCCCATGAGCCCTACCTGAATTTCTGACAGTGGTAGTATCTTCAAGAAGGGCTTCCCCAGCTGATCTAAAAAACCAGAAAGTTCAGAGCAAAAGAAAAAATCTGACAGATAATAATTCTATGAGCCATCAGGTTTACCCAACAGCATAAATTGTATCCAATAGTCAAATGGTAGCCAAGAGAAACTTTTCATCATGGAAATCACATGTTTCCTGCATTTTACACCAATTGCAATGTGTGGACATTGCAATAGTTGAAATAGGTGATGTCAGCCACCTAAGTAAACCAGATCAGGAAATCAATTCCACAAATGTTAAAACTCCTTTTACTGAGATTGGCTACGATAACAGAATACAAGTCTAATTGTACTTTCCTTCATCTCCTTATACTCCTGTGAATTAGGAGATTCTGTTTGATTCTCATTTACATACTATTTTTCTGCTATGGACTTAAAATGTGTTTCATACCTCATTACAAGGGTAAAGGAGTTTGTATATCTCTATCAAGGTCAGACGGAGCTGGAGGGAAAATGAATTTAATAAATTAATAAACAAACAAATAAATAACCTTCCATACCTGTAATATTTTAAGCTTATCATAAATAACCGATGACATATTCCCTTTTTTAAAAGACACATTATCAACCTTCTGTTTCATTCTTTACAATCTGGAACATCTATGCCTCCTTTGGGACCATCACATTTTCTGCTGTTTAAATCAGATGATAAGGACTGGAGAGTTGAAATTTAGAAAACAAAAATAAAAATAATAAACTAAATATAATTAGTTTGAATAAGCATACAACATCTGCAAATGCAAGTAATGCAAGATTATTTTTGGTTAGACATTATGGGACTAACAAGTGTTGTGTTGCACCTGCATGTCAATGTGCAGGCCTTTTGGTGCTTTAATTTGGAAACTACGGCTATATAATAGAAAGGAAGGGTTTAATGATACAGCTGTAAAATAAGTTGGTGTATCAAAAGACTAAGTGGACTAACCCTTAGTAAATCAGCTTAGTTATCTATGAATTAAATGATATTAGCAAGAGCATTCTATTCTGTCCATGTTGTTGTTGTGGCCTATCGGCCGCCGGCTCCTCCAGCAGCTAAATCAGAGGAGGAGGAGGCATGGGAGTCAGGGTCAGCATCAAAGCAACCTGAAAGATCCAAGGGGGAAGAGGGAATGGAGCTGATGGGAAAGAGAGGGGGGAGGGAGGGAGGGAAGGAGAGAGAGGGGGGAGGGAGGGAGGGAGGGAGGGGGAGAGAGAGAGAGAGAGAGAGAAGGAGAGAGAGGGAGAGAGAGAGAGAGAGGCGTAGCCCTCAGATGGAGAGTCAACAGCCCACCGGTCTGGAGGTGGCTGATGAGGAAGAGGAGGAACAGCTGGGTCCAGTGCCTAACATGCGGATGTGCAGAAGGCAGATGAGAGGAAAGCAGTGGAAATCTGTGGGCCGATCCTTAGGAAGGAAGAGCCACCGCTGCTAGTGAAGCCCCACCCCAGCTCTGGGGATAAAAGGCAGGGATGGAGATGAGATGTGACACACAACTATTCATCTCCTGCCGGACAGACTTGTTAGCCTGCGGTTGGCACTCCTAATAAAGGAAACTTTGAGTTAACTTCAGAGGGTTTGTCATGTTTGGGGAACTGGGTCAGAACAGTTGTTGCAAGGAAATTGTTCTTTAAATTATTTGAAGCAAGTAAGAAGAATACATAGGACCGTGATGGCGAACCTATGGCATGCGTGCCACAGGTGGCACGCAGCACCCTCTCTGTGGGCACAGTAGCTGTCACCCCAGTTCAGCTCTGCTGTGCATGCTGGTCATTGGGTCTCTGCCATGCATGTGGGGGGGCACATGCAGGGGGCAGGGGGTGGGGGTCGTGCATGCATGCACAGGGGGCGGGACACATGCAGGGGAGTCTTGCGTGCATGCAGGTGTGGGGGCATGCGGGGAGTCATGCGAGGGGGTCGCCCGTGCATGTAGGGGGTGGGGCACATGCAGGGGGCATATGCACATGCACAGGGGGTAGGGGGTGGGGGATCGTGCATGCATGCACAGGGGGCGGGGCACATGCAAGGGAGTCATGCATGCATGCATGGAGGGCAAGGGCATGCGGGGGTCACGCACGCATACACAGGGGTGAGGCATGTGCAGGAAAGTTGCATGTGCATGCGTGGGGTGGGGCACTTGCAGAGGGCCATACGCACATGCGCAGGGATGAGCATGCATTGCATTTTGGGGGGGTGTTCCGTCTTTGGGCACTCCATCCGGAAAAGGTTAGCCATCACTGACATAGGCTTTCAATAGGCTCAGTAAATTCTTAAGTACAATATAAAGAAAATCAAAATCATCACTATCTGTAATATAATTGTTCTTTGCACTTGTGCTTTAGTTCTACAGAGCTCTCTATAATTCTATAATTGCAAACAGGAGGATACAGTTGTGCTGCAATGAAACAGATTTTTATGATTAAAATGTCACAAGACAAAGAATAGCTATGTTTCTGCCAGCTCTTCTTTTGAATCAAAGATGTCTATATTAAGGTTACCATAGCTGGATGGAAAACTTTGAATGTAGTAGTAAAAAGCAGACAAGAGACATAAAGACTTCTGTTTTGTCCCATCTAAGGGTCAAATGGCTTTTTGCAGATAAGTCAGCCCTAGGTGAGACATGCAATTAAATTGTCTGACTTAGAAGATCTATAAAATTAGCAAGTGCTTGGTAAAAAATCAAATTATGATTATAGCAGGAAAAAACGGGATTTAAACTGTATGCCTATTAATCCTGTTTTATTGAAGAACTCAACATTTAATGACAAAGTACAGCTATAAAATTGGATTTAGGTGTAATTACAAATATCACGTGCTTGTACATACATTTAACAGGTTGTTAGGAATTCACTTTCAAACGCTCAAGATTTTCACACTACCCTACAAATTGTTACTGTCAAAGTGCTCCATTTTTGGAAACCTATGCTATCAATGGAAGAACCTGAAAATGAACCTGCAGCAAACACCTAATAATTTTCAAATGATTATTTGACTTTAGCAGAAAACAAGGAGAATCAAGGAGCTGGAAGGCAAGATGAGATAAAAATGTTCATCGACAGGAAATTCTCAACCTGAATGAATGCTGCAGAATTACCTTATTGTCATAACAATAGTTATGACATAACTATCATACAACAGAAATGTGGTGTGGTGGCTCAGTAGTTAAGAAGCTGAGTTTGTTGGCTGGAAGGTTCAAGACCCGAGCACTATGCGACAGGGGAAGCTCCCATCTTCGCCCCAACTCCTATCAACAGTGATGGCGAACCTATGGCACGCGTGCCACAGGTGGCATGCGGAGCCATATCTGCGGACACGCGAGGCGTTGCCCTATGTCAGCTCCAGCCTGCATGCGCGGGCTGGCAAACTGATTTTCAGCCTTCTTTTCAGCTGTTTTTGCTCTCCCCGGGCTTCAGGAATGCCTCCTGAAGCCTGGGGATGGCGAAAAATGGCCCAATGGGCCAACTGGAAGTTCGTTTCCGATCTTCCGGTTGGCCTCTTGGGCTATTTTTTGCCATCCCCAGACTTCAGGAGGTTTTCCTGAACCCTGGGGACGGCGAAAAACTGCCCAACAGGTCAAATGGAAGTCTGGAGGCTTCAGTGAGGCCTGTGCGCATGTGCGGGGGGCAGCGCGGGTGTGTGTGTGCATGCATGGGGGGCAGAATGGGGGTTGTGTGCAAGTGTGGGGGGAGGGCATTGCATTATGGGTGTGGGCACATGTAAGCACGCTATCACGCATGCATGCACGCACCCTTTTGGCACCCAATCCAAAAATGTTTCGCCATCACTGACCTAGCATTTAAAAACATGAAATGCAAATAGATAAATAGGTACCATTTCAGTGGGAAGTAATAATGCTCCGTGATGTCATGCTGGTCACATGACTGTTTCTTCAGACAAGGCTAGCTCAATGGTCTTGAAATGGAGATGACTACCATCCATATAATTGTCAACAACTAGCAAAGTAAAATCTGCAAGGACTCCTACATAACAATAGTAGTGTTGTAGCTTGTATCATGGCTTAGCTGAAAGTGAATTAATTCTTTTGCAGACAAGAGCATGGCACAAATTACTGAATTTAGGCTGGTGCAAATGCCAACTGTAGAGAAAGCCTTTGTATTTCTTTAGACTTTCAAGTAACATCTCATAGTTTATAAAACAGAACAAAATCACAAACTCAAATCAAATATAAACCAAAAAATCAACTTTGCCATCATCTAGCATTTGAATTGTATAATTTCTCCTTCTAATCAGTGTGTTGAGTGGATTTGACAGGCTCTTTCCTATCTAGCTAACATGCAAGCTTAACCTTCCAATGGCTCTGGGTACTGATACCATACAAGCATGCACAGTTCAAAACAAATTATACGGTTGCTTTCCTTTCTTAATTAGGTTATCAGATGCTAGTTGGATTCAAGCTTAATTTGTACTTTTAAATAATATTGATTTTTATTTTATTAGGGGTGTGCTAATTAAAATAACTGTATTGCTCACTGATATTTCAGATGTCCTACTGTAATATAATTAGAGCAGCAATCACAAAGAAAAGTTTTTGCCTTATTGCCTTATTGATCAGAATGCTACCAAAATTCCAGCATTTTCAGGTTCTACTTTGCAAAAGGAATAAATGGTCTGGTCAAATATTACAGAAAGTAGTAAAAATTATGTGAGTCGCAGTAAGAAAATCCACTCATACAACATTGAGCCCATGACATTATTTAATACAGTCAGTATGTACAATATAGATACCTGTATTAAACAGGACGTTTATGTATATCAGTATCCATGTTGGCTTCCTTAAGTGCCAAAAAATGACAGTGTAGGGCAGGGGTGTCAAACTCAATTTCATTGAGGGCCGCATCAGGGTTGTGTTTGACCCCCAGAAGCCGGTATAGGCATGGTCAGGGTGGGCATGGCCAGTATGATGTCACTCTGGTGGCCCAAGCACTCTGCCAGCGAAAATGGGCTCCTGAGCTCCATTTTCGGCTGTGACAGCCTCCTGCAACCCTCTGCCAGAGAAAATGGAGCTCGGGAGGGCTGAGCGTGGCCCTGCCAAGTTCCATTTTCGCTGGCAAACTCAGAGGCACCATGGGCAAGTTCTTCGCTGTTTCTAGGTCAGCCCCATGGGTCAGATCTAAGCACCCTGCCGGCCGGATCCAGCCTGCAGGCCTTGAGTTTGTCACCCTTGGTGTAGGGTTTTGTATGCATATGAAAGCCAACCTGAAGCCCTTTTAGTGCAATATCTGTGCAGTTCATGTGAATACTTGCCCTTGAATGACACTGGAGATGTGAACTAGACCGGTCTTCTAGTTGGTATAGAAGTGATGATTAGTTTTTGAAGTGTCCAAATAACAACTTAATCAATTCCATATCCACTAAATATTTGTATAGCTATGCAATATTTCTGCAGGACAGAATTTATAGATTGAGACTTGAGCATACAGAAATGGATATCTCTGCTCTTTCTTAGCCCTGGAGACTTGGCTAACTTTTTCAGAGTTATTTGCAGGGGTGGGCTTCAATATTTTTAGCAAGGGGTTCTCTACCCAGTTGCTGGGTGGCTGTGGCAATGGTGGCCGTGTCCTAGTTGGCCTCCTGCACCACAGTGGGGGGAGGCATTTTTGCCCTCCGTTTGGCCACGCGCAGCCCTCCCAAGCTCTGGAGGCTTTCCTTAAGCCTCCGGAAGGGCCAAAACAGCCTCCCCAGGCTTCAGAGGCCCTGCTGAAAAACACATGTCTTGAGAGATCTCCAGAAGGCCAACAGGGTGTCATCTCATCAGTGGGGGAGGGGGAGGGAGATGATATTCCAAAGTTTCTTTGATCATGAGATATGTCTTTAAGGTTCAGTTTTCTGGCTTTGTGGAGTTTAAGTCAACCTGAGATTTCTTTAATCCTGATGTTAAATGCCAAATTATTTTTATTCTTATAAAAGTAATTTGGTATTTTACTTTTCCAAAAATTATTTATTTAAGTGGTTCAATATAATATTTAGAATCATAGAACTAGAATCAAAGACAGTCGATAGGTAATGTACTGCTATAGCTTCCCGATTAAGTGGCTATCCAGTTTATGCTTAAAAACATAAGAATAATGGATGGTCTGCCACCTTCCAAAGCAGTGCATTTCGCTGCAAAAGAGTTTGTTTTATCAGGAAGTTATTTCTAAAGTTTAGAAAGAAAGAAAAAACCAGTGTGTGTGCCTCTATTGTTTGGTATAATTTGAACTATGTCTGTAACCTTCCAAATAAACACATTCATAATGTAAATTGAGCAGAGTCTGAATTACTATTGCGGGGAGACAAGTGGAAAATATAGAATCATTAATTTTTCTTCTGTTTGACTAAAAGTGATTTGGGATCAAGAAAATGCCATAGTTGGTAACACTTCTCCAAAAGACTGTAATCATTCTTACTTTAGACACTAAGTCACAAATATTTACAAACCATCATCATACACCGCAGTTTCTAAGAACTACACAGGATCTCACTAATTTTTCAAAGAGCTATTTACGACAGTATGACACTTCATGATTAAATTTGTGCTAGAAAAATGTACATAGATCTCGAATGATTTTACCAATGAGCATGGGCTAAGCAAGTTTCAAGTGAAAATAATAAGCAGTTGAGTCACTTTCAAAATCAAGGAGTCAGCTGTAATAAAAGTTTCATGCAAAAAAGTGGAGATACAGAAAGCCCTGTGAATATAATCTTATAGCGCAAAACTTCATTTCAAATAAATGGTAGAGCAAGCATCCCAGACTTTTTTTAAAACAAGTTTCTCATTCTTGTTATTATAGTTTAAAACTCAGACAAGAAGTAAATCCATATTGATAGGGGGGAAAGGTTCGCATTTTATTAGAGATATTGTATTATGTATGGTAAAAGATTGTGTGTGTTTTTTAATGAAGTCACTGCAATTACTTTCAGAAAATAATAATGTTGGTCAACCATTAAACTGTGAAAAAGTCAGTTGGTTCCTTCCGTCTGTCACATTTTCTGATTTAGCTCATGTGGTCAGGGATCAAATTATATTTTACCCTGATTCATAGAAGGATTACATTTGACAATAATAAGAATAAAGCCCTCTAAGTGTATAACCTAAGATGAGAACATGCATAATATCAGCATATCTCTATCAGAGTACAAGACATTCACTAATTATAAGGGTCATACAATGACATCACCTAATACAATAATGAGCATTCTTCTGCACCTGCAGGAGAGAATTGATGCTAATCTAGGCCACTGATATACTTTTATCCTGTTTTCTTATGAGATTGCTTCTTTCCTAATCAGAACTCAGTGATTTCATAGAAATAGAAAAAGCTGTTGTCCGTTTATTCAGGTTTCTGTCCCAGTGTAGTCTATGTTCTCCAGGATTTCAGACAAGAGTTTATCTATCCTGCCTAGAGATGTTTGATATAAAACCATATAAAATATGTTTAAAGCATATTTTGGCAAAACAGCATTTCCTTATTTTTAAAAAAATATTTTCTTGACATAAAGCATAGATGAGCAACCATGAATAAGCACTTATCCTTTCTTGGGGGAACAAATATTATAAGGGTTAAAGCTTTGGTGTAAAATTGATAGAATTGGACAGATTCAGAGACATTGTAAATTTGTTTTTGTTTTGTTAGGGTTTTTTTGAGTAACTACCTTTTTTATCTTTAAAAAAAATTCCATGCAAACTTATTGCAAAGCTTAGGTAAAATTTTCAGATGGTTCCTGTCACAAAATGGCAAGGAACTTCAGATAGCCATGACCACAACTGAATCCAAAATTTTCATTACTAAGCAAGTTTTTAAATGAGTTTTGCTCCATTTTATAACCTTTTTTTCCTGCCACAGTGGTTAAGCAAATTGCTGCAGTTGTTAAGTGAACCCAGGGATTGATTATACTTACCTTCCCTACCGCAGGGGCAGGTTCCTCTTACCGTTTCCTACCGGTGCGCTGAGTGCGCATCATCCCCTAGCGCGATTTTGCTTCTGCAAATGCTCAGAGAGCCGAAAAATCACCAAAAATTAGAAAAAAAGATGGCGGCGCGCACGGACCAGCAAAGACAGCACCGGAGCCGTCACGCCAAAATTGCACAATCGGTGGGCCATTACTGGAGCGGAGTTCCGGACCGCACCGGTAGGAACCCACCTCTGCCCTACCGGTTCGCATCGCGTCAGAAGTGTGCGTCACGTCGTGCAAATGACCCTCTGCGCATGTGCAGAAGCCTCTGCGCAAGTGCAGAGAGTACTTTGCCTGCCGCTTTCAAGGAGCATCCACTGGAGAACCAGTTCGGGGGCATGGCCAGCCGGCCATTGCTACCGGTTTGGCGAGCTGGGGCAAATTTCAGCCACCCGTATGGGCGAACCGGTCCGAACCGGCAGCAACCCACCACTGAGTGAACCATGTGGCCATTAAGTGAATCTGGCTTCCCCAAATGATTTGGTTTGTCAGAAACCAGCTGGGGAGGTTACAAATGTACAGTGCAACTGTCATAAATACATTCCAGTTGCCAAAAAACCTGGTCATAAGTCACTTTTTTCAGTGCTCTTGTAATTCCAAACAGTCACTAAATGAATGATTGTAAGTCGAGGACTACCTGTACAGGTGAAGTAGGATCCAGGATCCACAAAATAGTTTCAAGTTGCTCAGACCTTGTCAGAATTCTAGAAATTAAAGCTTTACCATTAAAACTCTAAGTCATTTTCTCTTTTTTATTTCTTTTTTTCTTCTTTTGATTTTTAAGCTGTAGATTCCTAGAGTAGGCCCTTATCCCTTCTACTAGCTTGTTCAGTGCTATAAAATTGACAATAATGTCTGAATAATAAATGATTTATTCTGTAAGGTGGAATAACTAATCTTCTAAATATACACTATGGAATATTTACTCATGGAGCAGAAGCTAGAAGAAACTACAGTATGCTACAGGCAATTTATGAGGAAATGGATTTATCAAATGTGTATGAAAAAAGAAAAGAAGAAGCATAATTTTATTTATTTACTTTGATTAGTAAAGCAAAAGAATTGAATTGTATTGCAAATTAAGATTTTGGTAGAAAACCAATAAAAATACATCTTACTTGAATGAAATCAGGGATTCTTAACAACAAATAAATATGCTTAATATAGGATAGTCTTTATCCACTTGATTTCTCAAAAAATAAATTAAAATGTATTTAAATTTTTAAAAAAATAATTAATTAGCCTAGTGTTAACATGGCAGTAAAAAAGAGTGAAAGATTCATAGAAACTGATAGCTATTGAATATTTTGATCTGCATTGTTTTCACATTAAAGTTAAAAGCATAACTTAAATGACTTTTCTCAGCATACAAAACAGATTAAACTGAAACTTGTAAAAAAAATGAAATGGATTTAAGTTGTCAAGTTTCATTTAGAGGAAAAATGGCAACTGAGGCCAAAGAATCTAGTACCAATGGTAGTGACAACCACTGCATTAACTTTAAGACATCTGATTTCTTTAATAAGCATTAGAAAGTGGTAACAAACTCCAAACAGGTCCAATTAGTTAGTATGTAAGTGTCGCTGGGCGGTGGGGAAACGCCTCTTAAGAGTTAGATATAAATGACAACTTTTAAAATAGTATAGAAAGACGGTTAAAACAACTTGCACATAAAGCCTGATAGTATATTTTCTTTGAGGCAAATCTGCGAATCGAGGCAAGATTTTTTTCATAAACCAAGCAGATGTTTATGATTAGTTCTTAGTTAACATCACCCAGCTGTCCAATGATGATTTTTTATATAGAGAGATCATTGTGAAGTACCATATGCTTATATAAATCATGACTATGGCAGTTGTGTTACTGGAGACAAAGTGCAATATTTCCCATTTTAGGTAACTTCTTCAAATCACACTATATAACTGGGCCATAGGCTAGTCCCCCCAACACAGTATCCTATAAAGAGCTGGTGTGTGCTGTTATATACGGGTTCACAATTTGGGTGTCCTCCTAGACCCACAGTTAAAATTGGAGCAACATCTTTCAGCTGTGGCTAGGGGGACCTTTGCACATATTCGTCTTGTGCACCAATTGCGACCCTACTTGGAGAGGGAGGCTTTGCTCACAGTCACTCATGCCCTTGTCACCTCACGGCTAGACTACTGTAACGCGCTCTACATGGGGCTACCTATCCCCACTCTACTGGCCTTCCGTAAAGCCGTAAAAACATGGCTCTTCCGGCAGGTGGGGTGAAAAAGAAGATCAGATTCCCCCCATGAATGAGTGATTTTTTAAAATAATGTATTGTTTTTTTTAAACTATGATGTTTTTATTGATTGTTCTTATCTACGCTGTATGCCACCCTGAGTCCTACGGGATTGGGCAGCTTATAAGACCGTTTATTAAATTAAATTAAATTAAATTAAATTAAATTAAATATACAAACCAGGATTGTATGGTTTACAAGAAACAGTACAGCAGCCACCAGGATATGGAGAACAAATTTCTATGCCACTCTGAAATATATTTGAAATATGATCGTGAGATTTATACTGATGGAATTGTAATTGCATAATGCTTGATCTGTGGAAGATGGACGTTTTGAATTTTCAACATATTTGGTTTAAGTTACTGTGTTGTTTAAAATATAATGGGAAAAGATGCTGTGGAATATGCTATTGAATTGGCTGCCATTCCACTCACAGTTGACCAAAGCATCTGAAGTCAAGACAGAAAGCAATGGATGGAAACTAATAAAGGAGAGAAGCAACCAAGAACTAAGGAGAAATTTCCTACAGAACAATAACTCAGTGGAATGTCTTGTCTTAACAAGTTGTGGGTGCTCCATCATTGGAGGTTTTCAAGCAGCCATTTGTACAGAGTGTTATAGGGTCTCCTGCCTGAGCAGGGGATTGACTAGAAAGCCTTCAAGGTCCCTTCCAGTTCTGTTATTCTGAACCATCTGACTTGGAATCACAGTCTTAGGACTAGCTTTTTCTTTCCAATCTTAAAATTGAGTGATGTGGCATTTTATATACCATTGTCTAGACTTTTGCACAATTATATGTAGGTGTTGTACATGTTCAGATGAGTTGAAATATTTTATTCCCCCTAGACTAAACAATCTCTACAGTATATGTTATTATGTCAGGATCATTCATACCAGAAAAAGTACTGAGTTTAATATATGACCAATTCAGAATTTTTATTGGATTAGCTAGCAACAAAGTAGAACATAAAAGGAACTTTTATCAAATTATTAGTATGCATTTCATGCTCAGTATTTAGATGTGAAAAATAAAACAGGAACAGCACAATCTTATACATATCTGCCAGGGAAAAAAATCTGATTTATGGGATACTTATTCCTAGTTAAATCTGAATAAAAATTCAGATTACGGAGTTGTTCATTACAAGAACACACCAGAGTTAGTCCCGATAGTTCTTGCCTTGAGATCCCTTTAATATAGGGGTGGGCTCTCAGGCATTTACAAGAAGCCTCCATAAGCCCACTAATTTATTTTTGTTTTTGTTTTATACTGTGCAAGCAAAAAAAAATAGCCAAAAACCAGAATAATCAATTCTTGTCAATGTGATTTTTCAGTTGCAAGTAATATAAGGGCACTAAAAGCCATTTTGCCTCAAAACATTGTCTCAAAGGGCTGGATATTTAAGCATCTTGGTCTGGAGATTTCATTTACAAAATGCTTCCAGGAGTTCAAAAGTTGCCCACCTTTCTTTTAGTATTTATCTACAGTCCTGATTACCCAGCCATACTACAAATTTAAAATCTCTCTCCATCTCTTGAAACCTCACTGCTTTTCCAGTAAGTGTTGGCTCCCATCTCTTACAGTTTGGGGTTCCAGCCAGACTTGTGTCTCATCTATTCTTCTTCTTCCTGCTCGTCTTGGACCCAAACACTAACTCAAGTAGCTATAAAATCTGCTTTCCAGACCGGAAGAAAAATATTGTTTTTTTACTTTTTAAGATCCATTTCCAAGCCTGTGCACATCGATCAAGGAGACTGTTCTAGCCAGTTCAGTTTGCTTTGTTTTTAAAACAACAACCCTTCAACCTTATAACTGGTTTATACTAAAATTATTGATACCTGGCAGAGAAGTTACTAAAATAACAGATTCATGATCTGAATATGAGTGTATATAATGGAAAACTTTGAGTGGTTAGTGCTAGAAAACTCAATCCTCACTAATCCATTTTTAGACCTACTAAAAAGATACTCTAAAGAGATGTAAGCCAGATAGTTGTCACGTTCAACTGCCAGATGCTTAAAGGTAACTATGAAAAGGGAGAGGGGTATAGAAGAATCAACTTTCCATAATATCCATTACTGGATATGTCAAAGAAGTGATATCTAAACATTCCAAACTCATGAAGCCCTTTGGATTACATTTAGGAAAGGTAGTTTTTTAAGGAAAAGTGAAAGATACTGAATGCGTAAATGCTTCAAGGAATAATGGCTAGAATTCTGATCTTTAGATAAATGCAATGGAAGTGTTATTGATTAATTCATAATACTATAATATATAAACAATAATATAATATATAAACATTTGCTATTTATATATCTTCTGATTGCTTTTTTTGCTGATTGCTGATTATTGATTGCTTTGTATGGAAGGTTCTTCATCCCTTGGATTCAGTACTGTGATTTGTAGCAAGAAAAGGAAAGGAAAAAAGAAGAAAAGAAAAGAAAAGAAAAGAAGAAAAAGAAAACAAAAGAAACCATGATAAAAAGAAGATAAAGATTTCCATATAAGCCTTGCATATGAAAATGTATGCTATAATTAATCTAATTGGATGGAAATATGCTACATCTCAGAGCAAGAAATGTTGATGAAACAATGTGTGAGAACGCCAGATTGTTGATGAATAACTTCAAGAGGCTAGCTGTCCTTTCTTACGAGTCATTACCTTAATACTAGATTTATATTTTAAGAAATTCCTTGAAACGTAGAAAATCATCAATGAATGTATTGTCTTTTCTAAAATAATACATGTGACTACCATAGCCATTGTCCAAATCATCATCATCATCATCATCATCATCATCATCATCATCATCATCATTCTAGCTATTTTCTATCCAAGAGAATGAAAGCCTCTTCCGCATGTTTCCAACCAATGTGATCTTGAGCTTTCTTTTGCCAATTGGGACTGCAATACTTGTGGATGTCATCAATCCATCTTCAGTACCCTGGGGTGTAAACAATCCCATCCAGAAAGCTCCAACTCATTCAGAGAATCTGAATGAGATGCTTCTAACACTTGAGACTTTCAAGAACAGATTGGACTGCCATTTGTTGGAAATGGTGTAGGGCAGGGGTAGGCAAAGTTGGCTCTTCTATGACTCATGGACTTCAACTCCCAGACTTTCTGAGCCAATCATGCTAGCTCAGGAATTCTGGGAGTTGAAGTCCATGAGTCATAGAAGAACCAACTTTGCCTACCCCTGGTGTAGGGTCTCCTGCTTGAGTGGGGGGGAGGCATTGGAATAGATGACCTACAAGGTCCCTTCCAACTCTGTTAATCTGTTAAATCTGTTAGTGGACCAAGCATTTCTTTATCTTCCCTCTTGATCCTTATATATATCAAAAGTTTTTTTGTTATTATTGTTGTTGTTATAGTTATTTTTGGCATTTGTTGCAAGTTTTAGCTCATTCTGAATCTTAGCCTTCCTGACCCCATCTTTGCAGATTTGGCTATTTGTTGTTATTTTGCTCTACTTGCAAGCCGCTCTTTCCATTTTTGATACTTGTCCTTTTTGCCCCTCAGTTTGTGAAAGTGTTGTTTGTGCAACCACTCTTGTCTTGTCAGGTGTCTCTTGTTTTTCTTTTTCAGGGTATCATTTTTGTTTGGGCTTTTATTATCTCATTTTTAAGAGATTCCCAAGCATCCTGAACTGTTTTTCCCTGTAGGATTTTCCATCCAGGAATCATTCCTATTCTTTTTCTTAGTTTATTGAAGACAACTCTCTTAAAATCTAAAACACTCATTTGATTTTATTCAGTTACCCCTGTGTCCATTATGGTGAGTCTTAGTATGATGTCGTCTCTCTCCCTCTCAAAATTCTGATAACCTCTACTCCCTCAACTTCATCCTTATTAGTTAGTATCACATCTAATATATTTGACACTCCAATTCACTACTCCATCTTTGGGATGATAAAGTCAGCTATACATGTATGGAACCTGTTCGATCTCCCGTTTTCTGCAGAGTTTGTTTCCCAGTTGATATCAGGGTGGTCAAAGTTCCTTATTATTACAATGATTTGTTTCCTAGACACCTCAGCTAACTGATTTAGAAAAAGTTCCATCTATTTCCTATGCCTGGTTAGCCTCTATATGGTATACACCTATAGCAATGTCATTTCTTTTCCACCTAATATTCACATAAATACTTTCCTTGGTATCATGTAATTCTGTTCAGATGTAGTAATTATTTACATGCAATGCAATTCTCTTCTTTTGTTGGGACTGTTTCTTTTGAACAAATCATATCCTTCTTTTAAACTACTGAAGTTTGCAGATGATACAACAGTGATTGGTCTCATTCGAGACAACGATGAAACCACATACAGACGGGAGGTTGAACAACTAGCCTCGTGGTGTGACCGGAACAATCTGGAACTGAACACACTCAAAACTGTAGAAATGGTGGTAGACTTTAGGAGAAACCCTCCCATTCTACCACCTCTTACAATACTAGACAACACAGTATCAACAGTAGAGACCTTCAAATTTCTAGGTTCTATCATATCTCAAGACCTAAAATGGTCATCTAACATCAAAAACGTCATCAAGAAAGCAAAACAAGGAATGTTCTTTCTGCGACAACTCAGGAAGCTCAAACTGCCCAAGGAGCTGCTGATACAGTTCTACAGAGGAATCATTGAGTCTGTCATCTGCACCTCTATAACTGTCTGGTTCGGTTCTGCAACCCAACAAGACATATACAGACCTCAGAGAATAATCAGAACTGCAGAAAAAACAATAACTGCCAACCTGCCTTCCATTGAGGATCTTTATACTGCACAAGTCAAAAAGAGGGCCGTGAAAATATTTACTGACCTCTCGCATCCTGGACATAAATTGCTTCAACTCCTACCCTCAAAACGACACTATAGAGCACTGCACACCAAGACAACTAGACACAAGAACAGTTTTTTCCCCGAAAGCCATCAGTCTGCTAAACAAATAATTCCCTCACCACTGTCAAACTATTCACTAAGGCTGCATTACTATTACTATTAATCTTCTCATCGTTCCTATCACCCATCTCCTCCTACTTATGACTGTATGACTGTAACTTGTTGCTTGTATCCTTATGATTTATATTAATATTGATTCTTTCCTGATTGCTTATTTGTACCCTATGACAATCATTAAGTGTTGTACCTCATGATTCTTGACAAATGTATCTTTTCTTTTGTGTACACTGAGAGCATATGCACCAAAGACAAATTCCTTGTGTGTCCAATCACACTTTGCCAATAAAGAATTCTATTTTAGTATATTCCAACCATGCTTCTGTGGTGCCCATATACAGGTACTGAATGTAAAAGAGTTAAGTTGTTGTATAAAGTTAAAGTGTGGTTAAAAGGAATTGTATACACAAGTAAGTATGGAGCCAAACAGCTTTTAAATGTATGGTAAGTAGAAAGGGGGAGGTATTTATCCCAGTTCTCCAGAAGGAAGGGGGGATAGATTACATCATAAGGAGCCAGCCAATCGGATCATAGATAGCAGGGCCAGGAACTATAAAAGGCCTAGGTCAGTGATGGCGAACCTTTTTTGGTTCACGTGCCAAAAGGGGGGGGGGGAATGCGGGGGATCACATGTGTGCGTGCCCACACTCATAATTCCATGCACCCCCGCACATGCACACATGACCCCCCTGCTCCCAGCATGCAATGGCACACCCATTTTTCACTCTCCCCAGGCTCCAGAGCCTTTCTAGGAGCCTGGGGAGGGCGAAAACGGCCTTCTCCACCCCCTCTGGAGGCTGGAAACAGCCTGTTTCCCAACTCCCAGTGGGCCTAGAAGGCCCAAAAATCAGCCAGCTGGTGCACACATGCACGCCGGACCTGAGCTCGCGTGCCCACTGATATGGCTCCGCGTGCCACTTGTGGCATCCGTGCCATAGGTTCGCCATCCCGGGCCTAGGTGGAAGAGCTGAGGAGAGCTCTGTTTGTGGTAACTTCCAAGAGGGAAGGTTTATAGTGATTCTCTGCCTGAGTTTAACTGTCCAAGAGGAAAGTTAACAGGAGAGAAAATAGGCTCTAGGCAGTTCTGTGGGAAGCAGGTGCCAGGGTCAGGGGACTTTATTGATTGATATATTGTGTTAATTGTAGATAGAGATAAATGGTGAAACGTGCTCTAATCTATAGGCCTTAATCCAAAGAAGAACTGGGTTTTCTTAGATTTAGTCAGGAAAGCTAGGAAAGTTCTCTGAGGGGAAGAAAAGGTGTAAAGGAATTGAATAGCTGGTTGTGGCTGTAAGAAATTTACTTGACATTTACTGAGAAGTTTGTATTCAAATAAACTGTTTTCTTGTTTGTTCAAGAAACATGTCAAAATCTTTCTATTTCTCACATAAAGTATATCTTAAGCAATTCTGCAGAGCGTAGGGATATTGTAACAGTAAAATCAAACCTCTAAGGAGGGAGAGAAGTGAAACAGAAGGCGTTACCCTTGGTCAGGGAGATATAAAAAGAAAATTAAACATAAATCTATTCTGAGTGCTATTATACGCTACCAAGACATAGAGAAACAATAAACCTGACTGGAAGGGGACGGGCGACCCTCGCATCCACCAAGCTCAGTAATACCAACAATATCATACCTGCCCTAATGTACTAGGGCTTCAAGCTCTCCCAGTTTGTTCGCCATACTTTGAGCATTAATGAACAGCATCTGAGCAATTTATAGCTGACCTTGATTTGCTAGCTGCACTTCCTGCTTTATATCTGAGTTTCCCTTCCTCCTCACCACATATGCACATACACCTATCCCTACATGAAGAAGTAAAAAATAGAATAATGATCCCTTTTCACTGAGTCTTATTTTGGAAGAACCCTTGTTCTAAAGTAGGAATGGTCCCTTATAACCTGCAAACTACAAGTAGCCTTAAATCTACTTTCTCTGGCCCACAAAGCTGACAAAAACTGCAGAACTGAAATCCAAAGTTCACTTGCCAAAATTTTCTAATTAAGTCTAAACAAAAATGCACCAGCGTAACACATTTCATAAAAATCCCCAGCAACTGTACAGTCAGACCAATCTCCAAATATTCGAATGTGAATGTGAATAGACTCTACTATTTGCAAAGGCCTTAGAAACCAAACTACAGATCTTAGGAACTAAATTTATATTTAAAACAAAAAATATGTTTTAAAGCAGAAAACTAGAGCAGCTCTAAGGCACCTATCAAAAAGTTGGCTATCCCTTGATCAAATTAATAGATAAATTACAACCCAGCTAATAAGAAACCTGAATCATAAGGCTGATTCAAGGGAATACAGCATATTTTGGCCAACCAGACAGGGAACAAGAATCAAGCTCTGTGTGAAAACACCTAATATTTCCACATGCGTTGTTATTAAAAGTTCTCTGGTATATCAACACAAACCTCACCTTCGGTTCTCCACACTGGGATTGATAGATCATTTGGCAATTTATCAGGAGGTAGGCAAACATTCACTGGGAATGTTAGTGAGATACCACAATAATTTTGTGTGTGACCTAAACCTCATCTGAACCCAGGTCTCTCAGTGTGAAAGGTTAATGCATTAACCCACTGCAGCATTTAGCTCCCCAGCCATTGGTACCTATTTCAATATACTTTAGAGCTAGTCTGTAAATATGACATTCAGAAGTAGTTCCCAAGAGAACAGGCACAATGCTGATGGTACAGACCTGAATAATGCATAGCACAAAAATCTCTGAGGCTGTCTAGTAAGAAAAGACATAGGCAGTTACTTGAAAAATCCCACTGTTTACCAAGTTGACATTACAGGAGATAACTTCTGGTTAAGGGTATATTTTTGTCAGCCATCAGTAATATTCTTCCCAGAGCATCTTAAAAGAGATTCTTTCCCCCTCAAGCTCAAGATAGAACTGGTGGAAGGGAAGGGTAGCTCCAGATGGTGCTAAACTACAACTCCCAGCACATCCAAGCAGACTAACTGACAGTGAGAGAGAGATTGGGAGTGGTACGTCACCCATTCCTGCTTTGAATGGTCAGATAGCTCACCTGATCCTCTAAACTTAGGATGTTTAGCAATTGATGTGAAAATAACTATGACGCTAGCTTATAAATTCTGACTACTAAATAAAAGACTGATCAACACTGTAGGATGTGTTTGTGTGCGGGAGAACATTTTTAACCCTGATCAACTCTTAAACAATGAAAATATTGAAAAGAGGATTTTCACCTTATAAATTCATTTTTAAATGGGTTTTGTGTACAAATGTTAGGCAATAATTTGTCACAAATCCCAAACATGTAATGTTTGCCATCAAAGTGCTCTCTTGCTGGTAGACCATAACATGATATCATCACAAGAGAGCTCTTATATGAAGAGATTACACACACACACACACACACACACACACACACACACACACACACACACACACACACACACACACACACACACACACACACACACACACACACACACACACACACATATATATATATATATATATATATATATATATATATATATATATATATATATATATATATATATATATATATATATATATATATATATATATATTTCTGTCGTGTTATCCTGGTGTACCCAAATATGGGAGACAAAGCATCACAGCTTCCATTTTTGCCTTTCAGCCCCTCACTGGGACCGTCCAGGCAGTTTTTTACATAGCCGACACACTAATCTATATGTGTAGGATTTTTTGCTGAAAAATGAAAATAAAGGGAGACTATTATAGATCTATTTCGAGCTTATTTTGCTCTCGTCAGATAGCCGGCCCGGAAAGGAGAAAGGCAGCCGGCCCGGGTTCAAATCCCAGTAGGGGTATGGCTATCTGACGAGAGCAAAATAAGCTCGAAATAGATCTATAATAGTCTCCCTTTATTTTCATTTATCAGCAAAAAATCCTACACACATACACACACACACACACACACACACACACACACACACACACACACATATGTGTGTGTGTGTGTGTGTGTGTGTGTGTGTGTGTGTGTGTGTTTTCTGAGGTTTTCGCGGGTGTTTGTATGTAGGTCTTTGGGTATTCGGGTTTTCTCCCGCGTGAAATTGGAAGTGTCTTGGCGACGTTTCGATGAAGTCTCATTCATCATCTTCAGGCTGGTGTCTTCTGCTTCCTGCTTCTAGATTGCTCCTATATATATATATACACATACACATACACATACACATACACATACACATATACATACAGTATATATATATATAATACACATACATACATACATACATACATACAGTATATATATATATATATATATATATATATATATATATATATATATATATATATATATATATACATACATACATACATACATACATACATACAGTGTGTGTGTGTGTGTGTGTAACTTTTTTTTGCTGATAAATGAAAATAAAGATGAAAATAAATAAATATATATATATATACACATACACATACACATACACATACACATATACATACAGTATATATATATAATACACATACATACATACATACATACATACAGTATATATATATATATATATATATATATATATATATATATATATATATATATATATATATATATATATATATATATATATATACATATATACATACATACATACATACATACAGTGTGTGTGTGTGTGTGTGTGTGTGTGTGTAACATTTTTTTGCTGATAAATGAAAATAAAGGGAGACTATTATAGATCTATTTTGCTCTCGTCAGATAGCCATACCTGTAGTGGGATTTGAACCTGGGCAGTCTGCTTATAAGGCAGAAGTGTTAACCTCTAGGCCAGGTTCTCTTCCCTATCAGCTCTTCACCAGGAAAGGGTTATATATGTTTTTTTTTCTGTCGAGTCAATCTGGTGTATGGAAGGAAACATCACAGCTTCCTTTTGCCTTTCGGCCCTTCCTGGGGCCATCCAGGCAGTTTTTTATAGCCGACAAACTATATTGTCTGTATGTGTAACATTTTTTTGCTGATAAATGAAAATAAAGGGAGACTATTATAGATCTATATATATATATACACACACACATCTATATACATACCGTGTGTCTTATTTTCAGGGGGGGATGTCATCCACTAACTCACCTCACTTGCATGCATCACCCCCGACCTCCTTTTTGCTGTCAGAGGCTTTCAGGGCTTCTGCGATTCTCCAGATCGATCCAGAGTTCTTTTATCGGCTGCAGAGGCCTTTAGGAAAGCCTTGCCGGCTGCAAAAAAAATGGGCCAGCAAGGCAGGTGTCGGGGTGTGTGAGGCCTGGCTGCAACTGTCTGAAGGTAAGCAGTAGGACAGCTCCACCGCCCCATCCCCACCCTAGCTTAATTTTTACCTGTGCAACTTGGAGTGGGTGGGGTCTTAATTGGGGCTTATTTTGGGGGGTAGGGCCTATTTTGGGTGCACGTGTAAAAATCAAGCTAGGACTTACTTTCTGGGTAGGCCGTATTTTCAGGGGAAATTTATAGAAGCTCTGTTTCAGTTAAATGTCTCAGTAGGTATCTGGATAACTTGGTTTTGTTGTTTTGCCTCCCTTTCCTTGCGTAAGCTACAGAACCAATGACTGGCATCCTAACCTGAAGAGTTAGTAGATAGAAGACAAAATCTGCCATTTCCCCAATGAGTTAAGAATGTATCTACAGAGAAGTAGCATAATCAGCAGAGTGGTAATCCAGCTAAGCATTTGGTCTGGCATGCTAGCAAATTGGAATGCTGCCTCTACTATGATGCAGCTTAAGATAACTTATTGGGACTCATCCATAGCTCTAATAAAAGGGATCAGATCTACCATTTCATGGCAATCAGTCTCTGCAGTAAACACGGGTTTGTCCTTCAGCTTCTACTTATCCCTTCAAGCCTAGAAAGATAGTTGAAACTATTGCAAGGCCAATTCAGGCTTTGCTATTTACACTCTTGGATTCCTTCTTGGAATGAAGAATTATTTTGTATGCTGCCTATGTGCCTATGTGCAGAAAGCAGAGCATCAGAGCAGATCTATGGGAAATTACTATCTGGACAAACTCCAAGTACAAGGATTATCATCTTAATAATCCTTGCAATAATTTTTTCCGCAATGATTTGTAAAAGAACAATTCAAACTTATGTTTTTGTTAGGAAAATAAAATCCTGATGCCAGTTTTTTTCAAAATATTTAGGTTTCTCCTGGAGAATGACTAAGCTAAAATAGATCTGAGCAAAACAAAATATTACTTAAATCAAATCAGATTAACCAAGTCCCAAGTCTTTCTTAATTGTTAACTTTGAATAAAATAACTGTAATCAATTTAAACTGTCCATTGCACATAAACATGTATATATGGTGACATATTGATAATGATTACATACTGGAAAAAGACAGCGAAATTCATATGTTTAATTCAGAATCTATGTTTGTATATATTTAAGTACTACAACTTTAAATGTATTACTGTATTCTGATTGGCCATAGTGTTTCAAGCTTGACATAAGAGGGAGCTAGAGATCAGGTTCGTTCTCTCTGCTGATTCATTCTTGATTGACTTTGGGTCTGATAGTGAGTTCTGTGTGAAGCTCTGTTACTTTCTGATAGTATTGAAGTGTTTGTAAACTGTAATATCTTTGTTTGATGTTTAAGACAAAGACAGGCTGGTAAAAAATTATTGTACTTCTTGATATTGATTGACTGAACGTGTGTGAGCTGGACTTTTTAATTGGACTGTGCTATTTATCTAAAAGTAAACTATTTTATACACTTTAACGAATCTGTTTGTGACTGGATCATTACTCCTATCCACTGGTTGCCAAGCTGAAATACTCCGTTTCTACGTGCATGTCCCTGATAACTCAGGGGTCGCTCTTTACACTCCTTAACACAGGTGACAGATGCGCATGCGCGCACCGGAAACCGGAAGCTCAGCTTCCTGGCACACGCATGCGCACCAGGCAGCTGCTCTTCCAGTTTCTAGTGCTCCCCAGCTCACGTGCACATGCTCCCGTTTCGGCACTCAGTGCCTAAAAGATTCGCCAACATTGGCATAGTGTGTCTCCTTGCCTGTAAGGGAATGTGCTTGGAAGCAGATAGTCCAAGACCCATGTGTAATTTGCCAAATCGTTTTTGATGTTCCTCCTAGAGCCTTTTTCAAATAGTCTACTGAATTTTGACAATTGCTACACTTTCATAATGCGGTTTCTGACCATTCAGAAACAGTAAAACTGATATATAGTATAAGCCTAGGAGAGTCTTATTATTGTTCATATCTGCAATTGTTTACATTTGGCAAAGATGTTTAGTGTTTTTCGTGGTTTTCCATCTGAGAAATGTGTTTTAATAACAAATGGCTGCTGTGGCGGTCATGTATATATAACTGCTATACCAGGAGACATGGGATGGCTGTCCCTATTGCAATTGCCGGTTTATTAAGAAAACTTACAGCCCAGTAGCAACGCCACATGCTATTCCCATTGTGGACATCTCTACTTTAGTGTTAGTAGAACTACAAACTTACCAGGATGAATCAAAAAGCATGACACCTTTTGAGATTTAGAATTCATCTGGCTGCATACAGCTGAAGGATTCAGTGTTTATTGCTCCAGGACAAGACATTTCCAATATATCACCGTCAACACATCACCGTTTTTATTTTCAAAATTGTTGCACTATACCTATAGAGAAATACAAATAACATCTTGAAAATACATTCAGTGCTGACATTCTGCAGAGAGAAAGCTTGTGTTTGAAACTATCCAGAAAAATAACCCTGTATGTGAAGCATACTGAATTCTGAATTCTCATTACCTCATGGAGAGCCATGATATGAAGGAGCACACATTATTGTCAATCAAGGTGAAGAGATTTTAAATTCTCTTAAATGTCAATGAGCTTTTGATCCAATCTTTATAAATGAGTGAAAGGAGATTGTCCTTTTCAAGGTCTTGTCCTGTAGCCCAATGTGTTGTTTGTAGAAAACGGGCATTGCAGTGAAAGAATGTCTTGTTCTCTTTTTTTGTTTGTTTTGTTTTGTTTTGAGAACTTGACAGACAGAAAATGGGGAAAGGGATGTAGAAGAAAGCAAGAATAAATAAATAAATGTGTGGACTTTTGTTTATGGCATGCCACATACAATGTATTAAATAAACCATATCCCTAATTTATCAATTTACAAAGTTAGCATATTTTTAATATATTAACTTATCCCCCAAAACAGCAGAAATACAATATTTTAGCCCTCTCCCTTATTTATGATGTATGATTTCTTATTCTCCCACTCACTGTTGTCTTAGCCTAAAAGGAGAAAAAT
Organism: Diadophis punctatus similis; assembly: GCA_023053685.1. Taxonomy (NCBI): domain Eukaryota; kingdom Metazoa; phylum Chordata; class Lepidosauria; order Squamata; family Dipsadidae; genus Diadophis; species Diadophis punctatus. Next base: position 50,722,994 of record JALIGW010000006.1, on the reverse strand, counting down.
AAAAAGGGGAGTTCCCAGCCACGAAGACTGCCTCATACTATAAAGTAAAAATATGAGTGCTAATACCACGTCTTTTTCCCGAGGAACTACAGGCTCCACAGCATTTCTTGGACATTAACATAATTTTTCATCTCTTACACATACACATAAAACAACCCATAGTAAGTCAGATCCCTTTCCACTTGGATTTTGCTCATCGAAGCTGATAGTGATTGTCTCTGCGTGAGATAAGAATCTTTAAGGCACTGTCTTAAACTTCCAAGGGTCAAACCTCAGAAATTTCCCCCACATCCTCACTCTACTAAACACTTAATTCCCACAGCACTGTCTCGTTTCTCATCTTTTTCTCACCTTCTCATTTTTCCTACTATTGGTTTCGTATGATTTATCAATTGTTGCTTGTAACTTATGATTATTGATTGTAACTACCAATATGATTTATGACCTATGACCTATTACTTGCTGTATATATGTACACTGAGAGCTTGTGCACCAGAGACAAATTCCTTGTGTGTCCGATCACACTTGGCCAATAAAGCATTCTATTCTATTCTATTCTATTCTATTCTATTCTATTCTATTCTATTCTATTCTATTCTATTCTATTCTATTCTATTATTTATTTATTTATTTATTTATTTATTATTTATTACGGTTTTCTTATATGCCGCCCAACTCCCAAGGGACTCAGGGCGGCATACAACAGAGAGAAGATACAAGAATCACCAATAATAAATGTTACATTAAAAACAGATATAAAAATTAAAAATTCATATTAAAAAAAAACCGTCCAACAATCAGACATACCCAGGGGAGAGCTCAGATGGATTAGGCTCTACCCCCAGCCTGCAGGAAGAGCCATGTCTTAACGGCTTTTCGGGAGGTCAGCAGGGTGGGGATGGTTCTCTGGAGGCAGTTGGTTCCAGAGGCAGTTGGTTCTATTCTATTCTATTCTATTCTATTCTATTCTATTCTATTCTATTCTATTCTATTCTATTCTATTCTATTCTATTCTATTCTATTCTATTCCATTCCATTCCACTCCACTCCACTCCACTCTATCCCACCCCACCCCATCTTATACTGTACCTATTGCTTCTAGCAACAATATCAGAAGTTGTTTGAGGAAGCATGATGGTCCAGTGATAACAATAATCTGTGAATGTTTAGCAATACTTTGAGCAATTTAGATCTCTTGATTATAATCTATGGTGAAGTACATTATACTACCATTCAGATTATAGTAACTATGTCACGTTTTGTAGCTATATATGTAAATTATGATATGCATATTTTATCCAAACCTATGAAGGGTTTTTTTTTACCTCTTGTCCTAACATCTATGTCATTAAGCTTTAAGTGCATCTGTCTTTTAGATATCAAGCACACACAAACGCACAAATGCACAAAATCTAAAATTGAAGTAGTCTGGCAAAATGTGTTCTTTCATGCCAATCAGAGGGGGGTTCCTCCCGGTTCGGACCGATTTGCCCAAACCGGTAGCGACCCACTGGTGATATCATGATGATGTCACGGAACCGGTTCAGTCGGTGCCAGTCCGTGGGCGCCGCCATCTTTTTTTTTTACTTTTTTTTAAAAAAATTCTTCTTCTGAGCATGTGCAGAAGTCGAGTTTCCAGCACTGTCCATGTGGTCGCCATCTTGTTTTTGGGTATTATTATTATTATTATTATTATTATTATTATTATTATTATTATTATTATTATTATTATTATTATTATTATTATTATTATTATTATTATTATTTTTATTATTATTTTTATTTTTATTTTTATTTTTATTTTTATTTTATTTTTATTATTTTTATTATTTTATTTTTCAGCACTGCGCATGTGGCGTGGCCATGCAGCACGGGAGGAAGCGAACCGACTGCGAGGTAAGTTAGAACCCACCCCTGTTGCCAATCACAGTTCACCAGCCATGTATCCTGGTTTGCCAGGAACATAGTACATCCTGCCATGTCGAACTTAAAAATTGGGATATAGAAATGACAAAAGCAAATAATACTTGGAGAGTTTATAAGGCATGAAGAAATGTTTTATTAGACACAATTGAACAGATGAATTAATGGCCATGTTCACCTCTTGGGCAAACTTTATATACTGTGATTAAGAAGACATTTGCAGTTTGTCTCCTGACTATTAATTCCAAAATAACTCCCAATTTGCTGTTTGCAATAATAATGTTTAATAGATAAAATAATATTAGCAATTGGGCAGCTCATGATTTTAGCCTGCATAATTGCTGATGGGAATACAGGTAAAAACAGAGTAGATTTCTGATTCTCCCTTTTTAAGGATTATGGGAGTTATTTTGGAATTAATAGCATATTAGACATGTAGGAACACACTATAATTAAGTCGAAAAAATTCCAGTAATCTCTTTGTTTTCAGAGCTTTGTTAAAATGAAAGTGTCTCCGAGAAGTTCCCTTTCCAGGAGACACCATAAGTGTTTAACCATAAACACAATTTATCAGTTTTCTTTTTTACTCAGTGGTGAGAAAGCAACAGAGTATGTTAAAGACACCTTTCTAACAGCTCAAAGATTTTCTTTGCTGACAAAAGAGAAAATAGCTACAAAGTAACACTGTCATTAAGAGGAAAAGTAAAGTGTGTGCTTCAGTTAATACCAATATCATCATAAATAACACACCTCTGTGTGTTCGCCAAGTCAAACAAACTGAAATAATCCATGTTTAGAGAATGTAACTAAGAGTTCCCAAAATCTGCTGAATGTGGACAGTTAGAAAAATCCAATCTCTGCCTTTTATCCTGATACCCAGTTTGAACCATCAGATTCTGATAACCCAAATGTGCTGGTTTCTGAACATAACAAATCCCAGATGAATATATTTTGTCACAAGGTGCCACCTAATGGACCCACCAAGTGGACTCCACTCAGCGTGGAAAACAGCGAAGAGTGGGATTTATTTCCATTAATTTTTCTCAGGAAAATGAGTATACGGTATATTAAGGACAATTGAATTTAAAAATGTCTGCTTATTTGAGGGGAAACGGCATACGAAAAAGGAATTTGTTTTAGAGGATATTGCCAAATCTTTATCTGTGAGAAAAACTTCCATAGAAAAAGTCATTAGTTGTCTTATTTGATTCAAAAAAGGCACCCTTGAGTTGTAACATGTATGATGTAGACAAATGGATACATGACAAGAAAATATTGCTACATTTTTCAGAGTAATATTTTACATATGTGCAGAGAAATACAAGAATAGTTTTCCACTAATTCAGAGGGCAATGATGGCCTGCCTCAGTATGCTCATGTAACACCAATGTTTTGCAAGCTGCACTGCCAGTTTTCTTCCTGATGCAATTAACTATGTTGATACCTATAAAGCCTTACATAGCATAGGACCTGGTTACAGTAGTAGGATTCCAAATCTTTTCCTACCAGTTCTATTAGCGCGCACTCTGCGCTTGGACGTGTACTTCACGTGCAAGCGCAGCACTCAAAGACCGCCCTCGGTGTCAGCGCTGGTGAGCTGAGCTGTTGTTTAGCTCAGCTGAGGCGCGGCAATCCGCTCTGCCTCATGAATCAGCTGAGCTAAAAAAACACAAGGGAATATAAGACAAGGAACGGCGGGGGCGGGAGGACAGGGCCAGCCAGAGGTGGTATTTGCCGGTTCTCCAAACTACTCAAAATTTCCGCTACCAGTTCAACCAAACTGGTCTGAACCGAACCAGCTGAATACTACCTCTGACCTGGTATTGAGGAACTGTCTGTCTCCCATAATATCTGCTTGGCCAATTAGATCTGACAAGGTTGGTGTGTTCCAGGTTCCTTTGATTAAACAATGCCATCTACCCAGACCAGCACTGCCTTCCCTCTTCAATAAGGTTTGCCCCAAGATTCAAACACCCCCTACCCTACTGGTATATCAGAGGAGCCCAAAGACCTGGGTCTTCAACCAAGCCTTTGCTGAATGTAATTCAAACTCCCCTTTTGCTTTGTGGCCATCCAGTTTCATCACTACTGACATTTTTTTTCTTCTTTTCTATTTTTGTTGCTTCTTTGTTTTATAAATGCTTTTAATAAATTGTGAACCATTCAGAGTCACCGGGAGTCAGGCAGTGTATCAATTTAATAAATAAATAATAAATTTATTTTTTTAAAAAAAATAGTCTTTATTAATTATGTTAAAAAGACAAACAAACATACAAACAAACATAAAAACATGTGTAAACATATGTATATACAAATAAAGTATCAAATATCTTTGAAAATAGAAAACATTGAACATACATGTCAACCATCTCGTTGACACTATCCTTTTACAGCCTAGTGATACAAAAACATGTTTATTCTATATGGTTATTATTTACATCATTATCTTCCTTATATCTTCCAATATTTTCCTTATTCTTTTCTCTTTTTATATTGTATTCAGTCTATTATCATTACAATAAAACAATTTTTCCTTTTTCAACAATGGTTCTTTTGTTCAGCTTGATTAATATTTTAAGACCTTGTAAAATTGTATATATTCCCATAATAAATTTAATACACACCATATTATTTCATCAGAGAATCAAGTCCACAGATAATGCCAACTTTTTCAAGTCAGTTAAAACTAAAATGGATTGTTCCAGAGGATCTTCCCTGAAAAAAGATTCTTGGATGGGAAGTGAAATGTCTTCAAGAGAAAAACGAAGTCCAGTTGTCTCTTTGAAAAAGCACCTTTGGGACAACCATGACCTGGATGACTGAGAATCTCCATAGACGTTTAAAATGGATTGTGAAGATCTCTGCAAATGAGTGACGTGTAGTTTGGCATACTAGGACAAAGATATCTTAGCATTGTATGTATTGCCCACTGTGAGTAGGGGGCTAAAGTATCAGAACAGTATTCCTCTCCCTTACTGTCTTTTTCTGCTGCAAATGTCAACACAGCAATCTTATTGGCATTCAGCCAATATTTTTCAACTTTTGTACAGAGCCTCGGACTTAGTGTTGTTAATGCGGGAAATAAAAAGGCTGAAAGGTGATCAAAGTGATCTATATTTATTATACAGAAGTTTGAGATTTTTAAAATATTTAATATTTTAAAATGAAATACGAAAAATTACAGAAGAATATTTTAGCACCTTAAAAAACATAGCATATCACAACTGTGTCAGTTTCTGCCTGGCCTCTTAGCATTAAGAAACTATATCCAACATGTAAACATGATGCATAAGGGTTTATTAATGTTTTCACCCTTCTGTTATTTGCCAAAAAAAACTTTTCTTCATTGAGCTGATGATGAATAAAATCATATTTAAAAAGTCAAATTGTTTGAATTGAACTTAATCAGCATTTTTGAAGTTTCAGAGTTACTCTGACAGATTATTCCCAGGAGGTTTTCAATTTGATGAACCTTTGCAACTTTTCATTCAGGAAGTGATCAGAAAGCTAAAATAGTTTGAAAGAATCAAAATGTTGTCCAGAAATTGTCTTGCAAGCATTTATCTCAGATCCTCAAATATAAGAACCAGGAATAAGATTAGATCAATTTGTCCCATCTTACTTGAGAGTGATTTTGACATTCATTATTTAGCATAGGATACATACTGGGGTTTTTTTCTAGGTAGAAAAATAAAATAATTTTTTTTTAATACAATCCTACCAAGACAGAGTTGTATGTTGTCAACAGACATTATGGAGCTCTTATAAATGGGGTTATGCTTGTCCCAAAGGAGTTGGTTTGTGGCTTGGGATTTCTCCTGGACTTGCAGTTTAAAAACCTGGAGAAACTTTGCTCAGCTTTGACTGGTTACATTACCCAGACCAAGATATCCTAGCAATGCTAGCTTATGCCTTGGCCAGACTAACGTAATGTGCTCTACATGGGGTTGCTTTAGATCAGGGGTGTCAAACTTGATTTCATTGAGGACCACATCAGGTTATGTTTGACGTCGCGGGGCCAGAGTGGGTGTGGCCAGAATGGGCATGGTCAGTTTGATGGCATTCGTTTTGGGGGCGCCTGTGGCGGCCCCAGTAGTGGGTTCCTACCGGTGCGGCCCACTCTATCGCACCGGTAGCAACTGGCTGGTGACGTCATGGTCAGTTACAGGTCCCTGGGAGCCGCCATATTTTTTTTAAATTTTTTTTGAATTTTTTTTGAATTTTCTTCTGAGCATGTGCAGAAGCCGAGCTTCCGGCCCTGTGCATGCAGTCGCTATCTTGTTTTTGGCTTTCTTTTATTTTTTTATTTTTTTGAATTTATTTTATTTTATTTTATTTTATTTTTAAATTTTCTTCTGAGCATGTGCAGAAGCCGAGCTTCCGGCTTGTACATGCGGTCGCCATCTTGAGGAATGCAGCCAGCAGAGAGGTGAGTTAGAATCCACTCTGCTTGGGTCCCCTCAACTTTTCAGCCCCAGAAAACGCCTTTCTCTAATTTACAGCTAGGCACTATTTCCCTTGCAAACAGAGGCAAATATAAACGGAGATAGCAAAGGAAAGCTGAAAGCAAAAGGAAGCGAGGGGGGAGGGGGGAATGAGGGAGCTCTTTTAAACAACGGAGCTTGCCTGCAATCAGACTCTGTGTGTGTGAGAGAGACAGAGAGGTATTAAATAATGAGAGGGAGGGGGAGGAAGGAAGGAAGGTAAAATAAGGAGGGAGGGAGGAAGGAGGAAGGCTTCTGAGAGGGGGGGAAGGAAGGAAGGAAGGTAAAATAAGGAGGGAGGGAGGAAGGAGTAAGGCTGTTAAGGGGGTTCAACTTCTGTGGAAAATGGTTCCAAATGGCTCTTTGAATGTTTAAGGTGATTGCAGGGGTCTCCAACCTTAGCAACTTTAAGACTTGTGGATTTCAACTCCTAGAATTCCTCAGCCAGCTTTCCTGGATTAGGGGACTGGACTGGAGGCTAAAACATATGAACCCAAATCCTCTTGTGGTCAAAACACAATTCTTTTAACTAAACAATCAATGATTTGAACACATGTTGCTGCCATGAATTATCAGGACTAATTCAGATATTAGAATTCAGAATTCAGATATTTTTATGGTTTCATTCTCTAGAATAAGAGATATAGTTGACTGCAAAGCATGCAGCTATTGGAGCAGCATTTTGTGCCAAATGCAATTTTTTTAAAGGGGTGAACCATTGCAGCAAATTGTAAATTTTAAATTCCTGCACTATGCCTAAGTTAATTTAATATAAATGTCCTTGAAATAGATGTAATTGTTATCCAGTGTTTTTCAACCTTGGCAATTTTAAGATGTATGGACTTCAACTCCCAGAATTTCCCAGCCAGCATGCTGGCTGGAGAATTTTAGGAGCCAAATGCCATAAAAGTATGAAGCTTGAAAACACTGTTAGTCTATGTAAAAAGGATGTTGAGACTCTGGAAAGAGTGCAGAGAAGAGCAACAAAGATGATTAGGGGACTGGACTCACGTGTGAAAGAGATGAGAGAGAGGAAAGAGGAGGAAAAGAGAAAGAAATGAGAAAATGATGGAGGGAGAGAATGAGAGACAGGAAAGAGAGAAACATGAGAGAGAGAAAGGGAGAAAGAGATGAGAGAGGGAGAGAGATGAGAAAGAAAGAGGGGGAGAAAGAAAAAGAGATGAAAGAGATGAGTGACAGGAGATGAGAGAGAGAAGAGAAAGAGAGATAGGGAGAAAGAAAGAGACAGAGAGAGATACCTGTTTAAAAGAAAATAGAAAAATGGCTCTTTAAGTGTTTAAGGCTGCAGACCCCTGGGTTAGGCAAACACCATGGTTGTTAAGTGAACCTTGTGGTCATTAAGCAAACACTGATTGTTAAATGAGTCCATTTTCCCTTATGGGCATTTTTAACCGGAAACCAGAAGAAATTGTTGGGAACTGGCAAAAAACATAGAAAACCTCAGTCACATGACTGTGGGATGTTGTAACTGGTCATAAATGTGTATGTGTGCGCGCATGTGTACATGTGTGCATGCATAAGGCTGTCAAAACTCAAAAAACAGGTCAAGTAGCTCTGAGGAGGTCAGTCATAAATTTGAACACTTGCTAAGCAATTACTAAGCCATTAAGCGAGGACCACTTGTATTTGGTTTGCCTTAAGGGTTCAGAGCTGTATGGAATCTGGTTTCTTTTAATCCTTTGGGGGATTGTAAAAGGTCCGGATGCAGGAATCTTTGTAGGGGGAACTAGGATCGTGACCACTTAGCCACACCTGCCCAGTCACATGACCATGAAGCCATGCCCGGCCAGTCACATGACCATGAAGCCACGCCCACCATCAAGCCACTCCCACCCGGTCACATGACCCTCAAGCCACACCCACAAAATTAAGCCACACCCACAAAATTAAGCCACACCCACAGAGTGGTAGTAAAAAATTTAGGAACCCGCCCCTGGGCGGCCCGAGTGCTCTGCCAGTGAAAATGGGCTCCCAGGCTCCATTTTCAGCTGCAGTGGCCTCCTGCAACTCACTGCCAGTGAAAACAGAGTTCAGGAGGCCTGCCCGCGGCCTTTGCAAGCTCCATTTTCAGCTGCGACAGCCTCCTGTCAGTGAAAACAATGCTTGGGAGGCCACCCTTGGACCTCGCGAGCTCCATTTTCGGCTGTCAAGGCCTCCTGCAACCCTCTGCCAGTGAAAACGGAGCTGTGTTTTTCGCTGGCAGAGGCACCGCAGGCCGGTCCTTCACTGTTTTCAGGGTGGCCCCACGGGCCAGATCTAAGCACCCTGCGGGCCGGATTTGGCCCATGGGCCTTGAGTTTGACACCCCTGCTCTAGATGATGACTTGAAGCTGCATTTGGCACAAACTATGAGGGCTAGATTTCTGTTGAATCAGCTCTCTGAACTAAGTATAACACGTATACTGACCTCACTGGTTGCCAATAGGCTTCCAGATGCAATTCTTTACAGTGCAGTGCTGGGATATATTAGGAAACCCTTTCCAAAATTCAATCTGCCCCTCTAATTCAATAATTTACAGAGGTCCTATTGCAGGTTCACTCTTCTTGTCAAGTTCATGGTGCTGTATATGGGCCAGTGACAAATCTCTTCCCTGGTGCCCTCCATTTAATAGAAACCTCTTCCCCTGTCCACATACCCCCTATTTTATAAGAATTTTGAAAACAAATCATGCAGTATTATTCCAGAGAGCATTTGGCCACTATATTACCTGAATAGTACCTCTGATGTCTAGACTTTTTATACAACTATTATTTATATCTTTTTTAATATATTATTGTACCCTGTCCAGAATCCATTAGGATTGGGACAAGCTATAAATATTATAAAAATAAATGAATGTGGAAATAGGACCCAAAACTAAAACATTGCTGGCTCATAAAAATATTCTAGACCATGTATAATTGACAACAATTGCACAAAAATTAGAAGCATGGACTTTTTAAATCCATAGGAAAAATCCAGTTTCTTTTTATATATCACAGTTGTTTTTAAAAAGATCTGAAGAAGTCTATTAAAGAATAAATCACATTGTGATTAGGATTACCAGTTGGATTTACTTCTAAGTAGCCATCCAGTAGATAGGGTTACATGTTTCTCTCTCTCTCTCTCTCTCTCTCTCTCTCTCTCTCTCTCTCTCTCTCTCTCTCTCTCTCTCTCTCTCTCTCTCTCTCTCTCTCTCTCTCTCTCTCTCTCTCTGTCTGTCTCTCTCTCTCTCTGCCTCCCTCCCTCTCTCTCTCTCTCTCTCTGTCTCTCTCTCTCTCTGCCTCCCTCCCTCTCTCTCTCTCTCTCTCTCTCTCTCTCTCTCCCCTTCCTTTGCCATTAATAATGATATGAAGGCCAACAACAGCAAAGGAAATGGCAGCTGTGGTTTCAGATTGTTATGAAAAAATAATAATCTCCCAGTAAGACACCACATTGATGTGCTTGCGAGGCTTGTGTGCTCTGAGGAAGGTGGGAGCTATGCCAGAGGTTCAATCATACTGGACAAGTATCATCAGAGGACCCAGAATGATATGGTGAAACAGAATTTATAGAAATCTATACCAGATTGGTCATTGCTTGGGTCAACAAGGGCATCTGGTGACAAATGGCCACAGGACTCAGAACTGTTGGCTGAGCAACCAGGACAAGCAGCTGCAGAGCTACTGGAAGAAAAGGTGTTTACCCATTGCAAATACATGAAGATTGAAAACAAAGAAATTGATATATGTTATCACAAGATTATATCTAAAAAGAATGCACTAGTTTTTGAAAGAACAACATCCAAAAGCAGAAATAAAAGAACAGAGGCTAGAAGATCGATGTTTGTTCATAATAGGAAACAAAGTATTTACAGAAGCAGAAATTGAAATAATTGGAAAGGTCTATCTAAGGGGAAAAAGCAAAGTGTTGCCTTAAATAGTCCAGTCTGCAGAGGTAAACCAGGGAGAAATCAGTAGTAGAGGAATCCAGCATAGCCGTTGAATTGTTTTCATACCCAAACTAGGAATCCTCTGCTCTTCAGAAAGAACAAAGCCCTCTAACTGAAAAAAAGAAACAAAAAATAACTGCTTTTGTAGAACAGCACATAAACACCAGAATAAGGTTGCCTGCATTGAAGCTTGTCCCAAACAAACAGCTAAGCACAAATATTAAAAGATGTCAATACTGCAATATCAAATATAAGCACCAGATCACTGCAAGAAACCAACCAACTAATGTACATATGTAGTTATAATAACACCTGGGATGAAAAATCAGCAAAGATGAAAAAAAGCCAAATAGTGATCAGGCTGGAAAATAGGCTCAGCAAGCTAAGATCAGATGCAAACAAGCTAAAACAGATGAAAGAAACTTAACTCAAAAACAAAAAGACAAAGAAATATCACCTAAAAACAATGATTAAGATAGCATTGGAAATAATAAGGAAGCAAATAACAGCTATAGCCCAAAAGATCAGCAGATATAAAACTCGAATTACCCACTATAGGCAAAATCTCCAACTTTATGTGAATCAAAAACATTTCTAACAATGCATCAATGTAGAGACAACATTAAATCAGTCAACATGTGACAAACAAGAAACAATGCATTCTGGACACAACTATGCAACAATCCAAGAAATACAACAATACCACTTCAATAAAGGAGATGAATAAAAATGAATGAATGAATGGATGAATGGATGAATGAATGAATGAATGAATGAATGAATGAATGAATGAATGAATGAATGAATGAGTAAAAGCTGAAACTGAAGAACTAGTACTAAGTGAAGAAAAGGGCAAGGAAGATCAGGAATTGGTCAACATCAGGTGAAGTTGAACTGCATGGTTTTTGGTTGAAACATCTGACTGGTTTGCATTTATTCATTGCCAAGCAACATACTACAAGGAGCTAAAATTGAAAATTGGTTAAAATCTGGCAAATCTTATCCAATAATGAAAGATCCAACAAAAAGGGGAGCACGAAGCAACTATAGGCCTGCTTACCAACAACTTTCAAATTGCTATCTTGTATGATAGCTTATGCAGTCCAACAGCATGTGATTGAAAACAGGCTTTTTCCCCTCTGAGAAAGGAAACAGTCCAGAAAGCAGAAGAAGAAAAGATCTGTCCTAATTGATAGGATTTGGACAACTAGAAGAGAAGGAAGACTAACTTGAATGTAACTTAGATTGATTACAAGAAGGCATTTGACTCCCTGCCATACCATTGGATAATCAAATGCCTAGAAATAACAGGAGTCAATAGAATGACCAGAATTTGTGCAAAGACCAATGAAATAATGGATGACACAGTTGTTGGTCAATGATGATAGATTGGAAGAGGTTAATAACAAAAGATGAATCTTTCAAGGAGACTAAATATCACCACTACTGTTGTACTGACTGTTCCTCTGTCAATACTGAACAAGTAGGGGTGTGGCTAGAAAATCAGAAACATTTGCCATACTATCACTATCCTTACATGGCAAAAGAAAGCACAAGTAGACTAATAGTAATCGGTTCCTTGGTTGCAATCCCAAAACATCTGGAATACCAATTGAATACCACTGACATTGACAAAATCACCATCTGTCAATTCCAAAAGGCAGCTTTAGTTGGAACAGCTTACATCCTGTGACAATACCTTTATTAAACAACATCTGCCTATCCATGTACTTGGGAAGGACTGGATAAAAATGCCAAATCCAGTGTAAACATGTGACTGTGCAACCAACCATAATAATATCATCAATGGCTTTGAATTCCTGTCCTGTTGTATAATTACTCCTCTTTGTCCCCTAATGTGTCCTTTTGATGCAAAAGGATATCCCTTGTGACTTGTTCATAAAAATATTTTTAAGCAACATGCTAACGAACGATCTTAGCTTTACAAGTGCAGGACATGTTTGTATTTGACCGAATTTGGCATTCATTTAATCACATTTCCATTAAGCAGAAGAAGGAATTGCTTGCTTATCCAGGGAATTCATAATTCCAGTTGAGAACAAGATGAAAAAGAGGCACTAAAGGAGAAAATATGCATATTCAGTAAACATAAAAGAGAAGCTTGTTATTCAAAGAGAAGAGCATAAACTACAAAGCTAAAGTGGGAGTAAATGGCACACCATTTACAAATCATGAATTAATTTACTTACAACTTGATCCTCAGGAGCTGGCAATGCCGATGAAAGGCATCCCAACGGTACACAGAAGGGGCTTCTTTGCACAGGTATTAGGAAATATTCTGGAAACAATTGCAAGGGTCATATGAGGGGTGGCCAGCAACAGGCCTTGACAAAACATAGATATTAGCTAAGCTGTTGCGAATTTGTTTGCTTTCTGCATGCTGCAATGCGAAGTACTGGCGTGGCTCAAGGACTCAGAAAGGACATTTACACTATAGCATTGGGCTAGAAAAAAGCTAAACTCAATAACTTTTGAATATGCAAATAGTTGTCCTGTATCTGGATATCCTGATGTAGCTGATATATCCTGTACAAAAGCCCAGGTATCTAGGTATAACTACTACAGGGTGACTACTCAAGCTATGCCACATTTGAATTGAGGTCAGCAGAATGTTTCTACTGTTGTTTCTACACATGGCTCTGTCACGGTGTGATTTATTGCCTGTTACATGTATATGCAGGGAGATGCATCCCTATGTAATATAATGGTTTATTCCTGAGCACGTGATTGATACGTTCTAGTACGCATGTGTGCATTCCTGAATCTCCGTTCTACCCTTCTTCTTCTGGCTTCCGATGAGAGAAGTCACATTTTATATCAGACATGTAATTAATTAGGATTTATTGTTTTTTGTACCGAAATAAATATTTTACTTAGACTTTTAAACTAGGGTTTCATTTCTAATGTCTGAATTCCGGGAAAAGATCAAACATCATCTCTGTGAGATTAATTCTCACTCTGTCAGGCTCCCCCTACAGTTGCTGAACCCATGAAGGGCCATTTTTTATGTTTGGCAACTCTCGATTCTAGCCAGCATCCATTCCTGTGGTGTAAACAATTGTGCTACTGTTATTAAAGCTGCTTTGTATGGGCCTGCCTCCATTTGTAGTCAAAACTGAGTCTATCTCTGTGATTCCACAACATTTTTTTTGTTTGTTTGTCTGACAGCATCACTTACAGGGACTTCGGATCCCTTTGCATTGGATACAAAATGCATTCTTTGCTGTGTGACTAATTTTCCACATAACCAACCTTGGTTTAACTAGTGAGGCAGTGGCGAGCCAGAGGAAGAGAAGGTGAAATAACAATGCATCATCTGTTCCAGGTCATTCAGTGTTTCACAGGTTTAATCAAGCTTTCTTCATCCTCCATTACCCTCATTAGGTCCTGTTAGGTGAGTGCTCAGTGTTGATCTGTATCTTGGTAAAGACTATTGTGGATGATTAACTGTAATTACCAGTAATGGCCCTATCTCTGCATGGAAAAGACCGGCAATGCTGTCATCAGGCTGGCATCTCCTCTGCGGTAAATGGCTCAGCCTATTACCAATTAAGTTATCCGTGTTTGATCCCACAGATTGCTCTCTGTGTGGGCTCCCCCTTCTCCAACAGCTAGTTATTATGCATTGACTATGCAATGTGGGCAGGGGGGGGGGCATTGATGGTTCAGACAACAATAACATGAATAAGGCAATCAAGAGAAACAAAAGATAAGTTGGGTGATCCATTTGAATACTTACAAGGTTTCCTTTGGTATTTTTAATTCTTGGACCACTTTGTAGGCAAGTGACAGGTATTAGAAATAAGGTCTGAATAAGGATACCTATCCAGTCAGTATAATCCAAATCCAACCAATTAAATCATTTATAAATCATTTGATCTTATTAAGCATGTGAGTTATCAAATACTCTAAGGGAAACCTCCCTTAGATGGGAAGATTACTCAAGCTAGCTAGTTAGATGAGAGAGACAGACAGACAGACAGACAGACAGACAGATAGACAGACAGACAGACAGACAGACAGACAGAAGCTAGGTAAGCAGACAGGGAGATAAGATTGATTTTTACAAGTTATCAAAATAAAGTTATTTTGTCTTATGTATTTCTATTACAGATTTGTGATGTGATTTGTTGTATCCTTGGATGCTATTTTTTCTGTACCTCATTCTCATCTCCATTACTGCTTTCTTCTGCCTTTCCTCTTCTTCCAATAACTTTGCTCTCCTTTGTCCATCTCACCAATGGAGAATGGAGAAATTTTATTCAGAAGCCCATGATATAATTACAACCAATACAAGAATGTGACCTCCTTGGTAAGCCTGGAAGTCACGCGGAGCCAAAAGATCCAAAATAGCAGTGGGCAAAAGGAGAGGTGGCAAGTCAAAAAGAGCTAAGCAGACAGAAGGGCACCAAGAAAGACAGGCACTGAAACAATAAAAAAATAAAAATCCATTCTGAAAATCAATTTTATTTCACTTTTCAGACCCATCGACTGAAATGAAGGATATTTTAGCAAAGCAAAATAGTTCGGTTTGGCTGGATTGTGTCATTTTACTTTAATGGGGAAATTAAACCCATACGTAATTATTCTCTTGCATTGATTTTAAACTCAGTTGTGGCTGTTTTGTACCCAATTCTATTCTAAAATGGGATTCCTGGGAACATTAATAACTCAAATGAACAATTTTGTAGCATGTCTCCAGTTTCATTAAATCCAGCCTTTGAGTAAATGGTGTTACCCATTTTGAAACTGCAGGCTTCTCACTGTATAAAAGACACCATAATTAAAGATTGCAGACTTGCCTGGTCTGTGTGAAATTCTAGTATTTGAACTAACACACCATGGCTCAATGAAAACAAATAATAGGTTGCATCAACAATTACAGTTGTTGGCTTGGTTTACAGCTTTGAGTATATAACTTGTGAGCACAGTTATATGATGAGCTTTAGGGCCGTCGTTTTTGTCACAATTCAACATTTTAAAAATGTCACATGTAAAACAGCAGAAAGCATGCCTTCATCTCATCATAGAAGGCAAAGATTTCAGACCAATATTTGATTATTTGATATGTATTCTTTCCCACCATTGTAAATCAGGGCAACACATCGTATTTTTTCACCTATTGTATCCATGCAGGGCACTAAAGCTGTATTTATGGTTACATATTGCTCTTCTTCTATTTCAAACCATTCCCCCAATAGCATATAACAGCAGCTTTTTCCGAGCTCAAAATGACACTTGATCTTTGGAATATATTCCAGAAGTGCATCTCCAAAACTAATATGTCAAAGGCAAAATGGAACAGTAACAACCATGAATATCAATAGAAATGCCAATAAAGCAAGTGACATAAGCTCATAGGCAGGGGAGGGTTCCGGTTACGTTCACTACCGGTGCGATTTCACTTCCGCATATGCTCAGGATGACATTACAAGCCGAAACACAGCTGAGGAGCGTCTCAGCTGTGCTTCTGAGGAAGAACAAAGGTCAGTATTCACACAAGAATGGGTGGGAAGGCTTTTTCCCGACAGCTCAGGACGCGGAGAACCGCCCAAAAAATGACATCATCACCGGGCTCCTACCGGAGCTGTGCTCCGCACTGCACCAGTAGGAACCCACCACTGCTCATAGGAAATGAATATACCAGACTCTCGGTGCTGCAATTGATAAGACCCTGTCCTGTATCTCAAAGCTGCCTTGTTAATGATCTCAGTGAACAAGCTTATTTGTTAGATGTGTCTGTTATTAGGAATTCCTGCTGTAGGGAATACAAGAGATGAGTCACTATAGTGGAAAAAATCAAAAGACTTGTACCACCTTTTCTACCTAATAAATGTTATTAAAAGGGATACCCAAAGGTGCTTTTTCTGGAAGCAATGGGACTTTCTTGTTGTTGTTTTTTCTTTGAAGACGTTTCATCCAAGAAGCTTCTTCAGCTCTGACAGGATAGTGGGGAATGGAAGGATTTATATTCCTTGAAGATAGTAGGTAATTTGCATCCTTTTAGAGGGTCCTTGAAGCACTTGCACCCTCTAAAAGGATGCAAATGACCAGCTGTCTGCAAGGAATATAAATCCTTCCATTCCCCACTATCCTGTCAGAGCTGAAGAAGCTTCTTGGATAAGAAGCGAAACGTCTCCAAAGAAAAAAGAAAACAAGAAAGCCCTGTTGCCTCCAGAAAAAGCACCTTTGGGACAACCATGACCTGGATGACTGAGAATCGACAGACCATTAAAAGGGATAAGTTTTTATGCCATGATGAAGTGAGCTGCAGTTTCTGAAAATTTATGCCTTTTATAAAAATGTGTTAATTGGAAACAGAACTACTAGCAGGCTGGGAAATTGTAGCTGTATCTATCCATGTGAAAAGTTAGAACAGGGGTCCTCAAACTATGGCCTGCGGGCTGGGTAAGACCCGCCGAAGCCATTAATCCGGCCCATGCAGCATCACGAGGCTGCCCTGCCCACATTTCCCCAACCACCCATTGGCTCCCACCCTTCGGCTAAGTGCAGGCCTTACGTTAGCAAGCCCCGCGAGCTGGAACTGGAAGGTAAGGTCGCTTTTGCCTGGGAAAGTGCTTCTAGGGGCCAGGGAGGCAAAAATGTGATACGCGGGGGCCTCTGCACCTCCCCTTTGTGCCTGGGAAAGTGCTTCTGGGACCCGGAGAGGCAAACACATGATGCATGGGGGCCTCCGCCCCTCCCCTTTTTCCCCAGCAAAGTGCTTCTCGGGGCCGGGGATGCAAAAATGTGATGTGCAGGGGCCTCTGCGCCTTGTTTTTTGCACGGCAAGGTGCTTCTGGGGGCCGGGGAGGCAAAATGGGATGCATGGGGGCCCCACGAGGGGAAACCTTCGCTTCTTAGCTCAGACTTCATCCATCTCACAGGAGCTCACAGCCCTGGCCAAAAGAGACTCCTGCAATCCGGCATGCTCCTGCTAGTTAAGCGAGGCTGGCAAGATGCGAGTGAGCTAGAGACTGGGCACCGCAACAGCTGCCCAAGCTGCCTTTTCCCCACCACCACCTTGGCTGCCTGTCCTTCTCCCACTCGGCGCT
Organism: Diadophis punctatus similis; assembly: GCA_023053685.1. Lineage (NCBI taxonomy): Eukaryota > Metazoa > Chordata > Lepidosauria > Squamata > Dipsadidae > Diadophis > Diadophis punctatus. The sequence goes on along the minus strand of JALIGW010000006.1, from coordinate 50,705,579 downwards.
CGGCTGTTCTGGGGCAGTGGCCGGTGAGCTGCCTGCCCCCGAAAGAGGATGGACGCGTCCGCCCCTGGAGATGGAGCCAGGAAGGGCTGGCTGGCTGGCGAATCAAACTTCCTGCCAGACGCGCGGAGCCTGTGCCCGAGATTCCAAAAACGAATTGATACTATCGCAATGAGAATAGAATGGAATGGGAATGGGAATGGGAATAGGAATAGGAATAGCATGGGATGGGATGGGATGGGATAGCAATAGCAATAGCAATAGCAATAGCAATAGCAATAGCAATAGCTGGGAATGGGAATGGGAATGGGAATGGGAATGGGACTAGGATGGAATGCAATGGCATGGAACGGAATGGAATTGAGTGAGGTATCCCAGGGCACTGCCAGGATTGTAGGGGATCCTGTAGGTAAAAGTTTTTGAACATATAATGGAATGGAATGGAAATAGGAGATAATAGAATGGAAATAGGAAGGGATGGGATGGGATAGGATGGAATAGCAATGGGATGGAATGGGAGTGGAAATGGGAATGGAATGGAATGGAATGGAATTCAGCAAGGTAACTCAGGACACTGCCAGAATTGAAGGGGATCCTGCAGAAGATGCCCCAGGAGCCAGTCTCATCTCTGTATCCCTCAAGTATTCCCTGTACTGGTTTCTCTTTCCCATTCCCATTTGCTAGCACACTTTTCTTTTGTTTGATAGGTACAAGTCTTTGAATGTGGAATGGAATGGGAATAGGAGACAATGGAATGGGAATCGGAATGGGGATAAGAATAGGAAGGGATGGGATGGGATGGGATGGGATGGGATAGCAATAGCAATAGCAATAGCAATAGCAATAGGATGGAATGGAATGGATTTCAGCAAGGTTTCTCTTCCCCACCCCCATTTGCTATTCTAGAAGAGGGGGGAGGGAGAGGGAGAGGGAGAGGGAGGGAGAGAGGGAGGAGAGAGGGAGGGAGGGAGAGAGATATGAGAGATGTTGATTGTAACCTCCTTGGGGCTAAGAAGAATTGCTGCAAAACTGAGTTTTCTGAAGTGGACCACTAGACTCGTAAACAACTTAAAAAATGATTTAGTAAAAAGAAAAGTCGAACAAAAGCAAATAAAACACCCTCAGGAGGAAAACAAATTAAAATTTAATCTGTGTGTATTATTTAATAGACTGCTAAATTGGCAAAATGAACTGCTAAATTGGCCACAGCCACCCAGTCACATGGCCACCAAGCCATGCCCACCCAGTCACATGGCCACCAAGCCACACCCACCTAGCCAGTCCGGCCCCCCAACAGTCTGAGGGACCGTGAAGTGGCCCCCTGTTCAAAAAGTTTGAGGACCCCTGAGTTAGAACATAGAATAATGGAGTTGTAAGGGACATTGGAGGTCTTCTAATCCAGCCCGCTGCTTGAGCAGGAGACCCTATACCCGTGGTGGCGAACCTATGGCACCGGCAAACAGGAAGTGCGGAAAATCGCACTTCCGGTTTGCCGGTGAGCTGTTTTTTGCACTCCGGGGGGTTCAGGGAAGCTCCCTGAAGCTCCGGAATGCAAAAAACTACAAAACGGACAAACCGGAAGTGCATTTTTTCGCACTTCCGGTTTGTCCGTTTTGTAGTTTTTTGCATTCCGGGGCTTCAGGGAGCTTCCCTGAACCCTCCGGAGTGCAAAAAACAGCTCACCGGCAAACCGGAAGTGCGTTTTTCCGCACTTCCGGTTTGCCGGTTTTGTCATCCCAGGCTCCGGTAAGGCGGGGGTGGGGGGGTGGGGGGGGTGCGCATGCGCAGGGGGCAGCATGGGGGGTGTTGTGCGCATGCGTGGGGGGGAGGGAATGGGTGTGGGCACGTGAGCACGCGCGAGCGCCCCCCCCCTTTTTGGCACGAGAGCCTAAAAAGTTTCGCCACCACTGCCTTATACCATTTCAGACAAAGGACTGTCCAGTTTCTTCTTAAAAGCCTCCAGTGATGGGGTACCCACAACTTCTGAAGGTAATTCATTCTACTGGTTAATTATTCTCACTGTTAGGAAATTTCTCCTTAGTTCTAGGTTGCTTCTTAGTTTGCTGTATATTTTATATACAACTATACTTTGTATACAACATTGTTAGATGTATACTTTGAAATATAACTCATCACTTAGATAAGCTGTAAAGTTGAAAACTTTAATTAATTAGTGGAGAAAATGATTGATTTATTGAAGCATCTATGAGAAAATGTGATTCCTTTTACATTATATTAACTCTTTGCATTTAACTAAAGAATACTGAAAAACATTAAAATTGATTTTTCCTCTAGTCGAAGTTTAGCATATAAAACTGTTAGGTTTCTACACTTATTTCTTTCAATAGCACCCAAAATAAAAGAGAATATTTTTAGCTCAGGGTTGAACTATGAGGTCCTTCGTGTTTTTTGAGCTTGGTTGCTTTCTTGCAGATGTTTCATTACCCAACTAGATAACAAAGAGCCACACTGTCAGATAGGAATTTTCCTATCAAGAGGCGATTTAGGATCTTGCTTCCCTGAAGTCATTCGTACTTAGAAAATAAAACCGAGATTCAATTCTAATTAACAAAATATTTATTTTAGTACAAAAGTAACAAAAGAATAAACCTTTAATAAGCTACATCTTCTCAGCTAAGAATTTCACGTCTGCCTCGGGCGAGGCTTCGAAGAGAAAGGGAAGTAGGAGGAGACATAACTCCTGGAATGCACGCATGCGTAGTAAAACATATCACATGTCTGCTTGATTAGAAATACAATAAATCTAGAAATAGTAGAGATGCACAACTGGCAATTATTCACATCGTGACACACACATTACTTCCTTCTATCTTTCCCCAACAAGAAGGCTAAGACAAAAGCTGTCCCAAAATCACACAGTGAGCTTGGCATGTTTAGGGAACAGGGAGAAATCAAAACAGCCAAGAGGTAAATTATGACTGCGTGATTGAAGCACTGCTGCTGTTTACCTGTGTGAAAGACAAAATGATTCCAATTGCTACGGAGTGAAAAAAAGAGTTGTGGAATGACCTAGGAATTATCTGCTCTGAATACAATTAAAGGTCATTATAAAGCAGATTTTAAGACCATAATAAAATTATTTCTACCACAAGGCATTGAGCTTCTATGGCTGAAGATGGACTGCAACCAGAGTGTCCGTCATCTATGCTACACTATCTCTCGACTGTAAGATTGGGGACTTCAACTGCAGTTATTTTACAATGCTGGAAAGATTGCTTAATTTATTTTAATTTAACCAGTGAACAGAATAATTTACAATGATCCTTGGTTTTCCTGTACTGAACTCTGAAAGCTTCAACATTGCTTGAAGATTCTGGCAAGCAGGGCAGAGATTCAAAAGAGCACTCTAAAGGAAGAGCTCATGACTGAGGCTGTGCTGTCTAAAATGATTTACATGTTCAAGGACCAGACAGACACAGAACTCAGCTTAAAAGCATTTAGAAGTACAATGCTGGATTTCACCCAAAAATCTTGCTTTGTCTTTCTTTTTTTTATGAATAGTAGCAAATATATACAGAAAAAAAGTCATTATTCTCTCAGAAGTTTTTACTTATTATCCCTGACTAAGCTTGTATTCATTCTTGGCTTTCACCAATGTATCATTAGTGCATCATGTGTTAAGCATCAGATTAAATGAAATTGATGTTTGAAGGCAGCAGGGAGGGGGTTTTTTTCCTCTTCTTTTTTTTTTCAGACTCTGTTGGACTATAATAGTGCAGATGAGGCTGCAGTAGAAAGGTTAGCTCCATTGACGTTAAGATGATTGCACGAAAATAATTTTTCTCCTAATCCTCAACCACATTAATAAAAGGATGTCCTATCCTTTTATTTTCATAAAAGATCAGCAACAGTTACTTCATAGATGTAAAGATACCTCTCGTACAGATTACATCATGCCAAGGTAATAATAAAGAGAGGCATTTAGAAATTAGTTCAACATTTTCATACTTGCAGTTGCTACAATAAATAATCCAGCAGTGGGGCAAGCTGGCAAGATTTTGTGTTTTTTGAAATTTGGAAAAATGAAGGAGGGCATCATTGTAGCAGTGAACAATTTTGATCCTTGCTTTACTTTGAAAAAGGAAAAAGAGGGGTGGGACAAATTGCATATAAAATTATTCAATCCAAATTTAACTGCGTTGAATAATGTTGATCAAACCATTGCAATAATAAAATTAATACATAAGTGGAAAGCAAATAGATATCAATAATATGACTATAAAAATGGAGTTTCATTGTATTTCCAGCACTGAAGAATAATATTTCTTTGCTGTCTCCTCTACTTGGTAAATCCATTATCCCTTAGATAAACTCAGGTTTAGTATTTGTAATTCAGAAGTATTTCTATATCTTTAAACGGCATTAAACATTGTAACACATATTAATAAACTTAGAATATTAAATCAAAACAATGTGTAGTAAGACAAGGCACATCCTTTGAATAAATGTCCATCCTGCTCTTCTTAACGTGGCTGAAAGCCAAGCTTGGTTAAAAGTTGTTCAGGTGCCAGAAAGTTTGAAATACTATCTTTTCCTTGAATTATTTTCATTTTAAGATTTTATTAATAATGCCCAAGATCCTTAGCTACTGGTATGTTTATATAAAATATTCTAATGCTTTATTCCAGAATGTTTGGAAATAACTAATATTCACCTAATGACAATCTTTATTTGTTTACAAAAATGTACTTTATTTATTTATTAAGCAGACTTATATACTTTAGGCTTAGAATCACCCAAATCACATTTCAACACTGAGACTAATTTGTGAATTTTAGATACACCTAAGCAAATTGTGAAACCAAGAAATGTTTTAATTGAATACATTGTTATTTTTCAGTTTTAGGCAATTGGTATTCCACTTTCAGTAACTTAAATGATTTAAACATTTAAATCTGATATAATTTATTAAAGCCATATGTTTGTCTAATAAGGCAAAGAAGTGGTTCCAATATCAAATCAAAAATAAGAAAAGATTAAAGACATCCTTGAGATGTCTTTAATCTTCATCAGACATCTTCATGAGATAGATGAACAGATTTTAATTTTAATAGCCCTAGAAAAATGATCATAATGCTACTTTTTGGTCCAATTAACAAAAACAAATTCATTAAAATTTAAACAAAAAGATGATTTAAAATGTAAACATATTTTAAACATTTCCATTACACTATATTAAAGGCCTTTTCTGCATTCAACAAGTCCATCGCTGCAGTTTTCAATTCTTTTTTAATGTATAGCCAGAATGTCAATTAGTAATATAATATTATCAAACTTCATAGTCTTTTTTTATACAGCCAGATTGTGCAAGATGAATAATTGAAGGTAATCATTTGTATGTGCCAAAGTTCCTATCATTTTTTTAATCAATCTTTAAAAAAAGAATAGCATAGTCAGCAAGATTTTTACCAACCTTCAAATCCCACTTCTGTAAGTTTCACTAAAGCAAGTTAGAATTTACAATGCCATACAATAGGGTAGTCACAAAGATCTTTCCCTTTTCATAGATGTATGGCTTCTATATTTTATATAACATAAAGTGGTAGACAATTTATGGCATTTCTATGACAATGGTAAAATATGCAAACATTTGTAGTTCGAACTGCCATGAATTGACTATTTCAAGAATGGACACTGATAAAATGTGTATCGAGTCACAAAGTCAAAGAAGAAAAGAGATTGCTCTTCCTCTTTTATAGTTGGGGTCAAACAGTGAAACAGAATGGTGGGAGATTCAGTACAACAAAATGCAATACTTCTTTATACAGTACTTGGATCACTAATGGAATTTATTACCCAAATGTGATTCTAAGGAAAATGAGAAGAATTTGGAATTTGAATGGTTAACAAGGGCTTCCAGGAATGAAATGACTATATCTCAATAGCATGCCTCTAGTTACAGATAATAGCTATAGAAACCAAAACTCTATACGAGCATCCCATAAATATTTTTTAGCCTCTATGAGAAACAAGAAATTGAGTTACATGGGATTATAGTCTGATCATCTGTTTTATGTTAATAAGTGAGGCTCCATAGATAGGCTGGAACCCTTAAGAATAAATTAATATGAACTTCTTTCTCTAAAGAAAACAGAGCCATCTTACTGAATTCCTGCAATATACAACAAAAATCTATTATTTCTGGGCAGCATAGCACTTTCCCCCAGCCACACTCCTTATTCCCAGTAAAATTTATTGGCATGAAATACCATCTTAATCTGTCCTATCTGACGACAGTTAAACAATTTACCTATTTAATCTCTTTCACTATCAATTTGATCTTTCTTCCATGTCTTTCTGTATCTTTTTTGTTTAGAGCAATGTGACAATGCATTCATGTGAATAATTTTGATTTACTTATATAGGGGAGACGTAGATCCTACCATCATATTATTCATCATGAAAATAATGCAAATTACATATAAAAGTTATGAACATTTCTATTCTTTTTGTCCTTCTCTCTCTACTGTAATAAATGGATCAGGACAGAGTGAAACAGTGTCAATTCCACATGAAAAAGTTGTTTTATGAAGTGTGGTAGAGATATTAAGTATCTTATTTTTAATAGCATGTTTATATGAAGGTGTTATGACTGTTTTAAATTATTAATTACCATTGACTTGTAAATGGAAAAATTAATTATGAAAAATATTCTAAGATTCCATATATGAATCCGTCAAATAGAAGGCTTAAGCAAACTTCCTTTTTGGTTTTCTAAAGAACTTGAATTACTTGTTCACAAGTGTATGCATTCAGATGGATGCATTCCAACTAAATGCCAAATAAATTATATTTAGGGCACTTCAGAAGGATCATTTCATAATTCATAAATTACCTTTTTATTGGCATTGTGTTCACAGCTTTCTTAAAACACAGTAAAATGTTAATGCTCAATATTATTTCTAAATTAATCTCAGCACAAACAATGAAACAAACTCTATTTGCCAATAAAATATTCTAAAGTGCCGGAATCTAGTTTACAAGTCAGGAAGCTGGATCTCAGTGTACTTCATTTGTTTAAACTTTGCTATAGCTCCTGTGAGTTATAGACTCTTCAATAAAAAAGGTCATTTGCATTGTTTTATCTATAATTTCAAGTGAGACTTTTGTGTGAATAGCAAATTCATCAGACATGAAAATAAATATTACTTTTCCAGCATTATGGAATTATTTTACATTTTACCACTTCAGTTCTCCAAGCATACAATATCAGAATTAATTTTCCTGTATAGATCAGTATATGTATGCTACAATTTTCTACTTCTTACCTGCAGTCAGGCACATTGAATTCAATGGAATTTAATTTTCAAGAAGTCAACCATAAAATTAGACTAGGGGTTTTTTTTAAGTGAAGACCAGATATATCATGTAGATACTTAAATAAAACGTGTAACTATTTCAAATGGCTTGTGATCTTAAGGGGGAAATGTGAGCCCTGTAATCTCAGATTACATTTGTGGGTAGAAAAATTAATGGGGGATTTCACTGAATCTGGAAGAACAGAATCCAGTAGGAGGGGATAATTCTGCAACAGTTTTTGAAGATGGTGCTTACCTTTATCTTGGGCATTTTCTTCTCTCTATTTTTTCCTCCTTAGTTTTTAGTAACAGCCCCAAACAGTAATAATTTAGCAGTCAGGGATGGCCAAACTATGGTTCTTTGAGGACCTGTGGATTTCAACTCCCAGAATTCCTGAGCCAGCCATGCTCAGGAATTCTGGGAGTTGAAGTCCACAGGTCCTCAAAGAACCATAGTTTGGCCACCCCTGGTAGCTGATAGTTTTCAATTTCTGCAAAGCCAGTGTTAATTTATAGGGGAAATGGTATCCACAAAACAAGATTCATATACACATAGAATATTTTGCTAAATGACCACTATTATCTCACGTGGGGGAAGCAATAAAACAAACCTCAGGCAAACATATCTTCCAGGACAAAAAAAATCAGATTCTAAATAATCAAATATTAATAAAACAAATATAAAACTATTGCTTGGTTTCTTTTTTTGTCCAGGGAAAGAAGATGCGGTTTCTTCCAAACAGTGGTTGAAAGTTAAACACTGAAAACAAAAGGCTGCCATCATTCAGTAAGCAAGTGCTGCCATCTGGTGTGAATAACTTTTTTCTCTTGGCCAGTCCAGCTTATTTCCAGAAAATGTGTACAGAAACAGGGTGTGTTGCTCTCTGGGTGATATTAAAAAAGTCTGCCTTTTGCAGGATAATAAAAAAAACCTACAGCATTGTCAAACAGCTCTTCTGTGTTGGGTTGAGTCAAGACATGAAAACCTACATTAATTGGCACTTACAAAGAGGTGTGTGTCCTTATGAATAAAAGCATAAATTAAAGATCAACTACAACTTGACTAGTTACACCAACATAGATTGGTGCATATTTAGCCATTTTTTTTCTTTAAAAAAAAATTTAAAGCTAAATTTTAAAATTCTTGGAACCTGCCTGGAATCTGCAACCTTTTATTTTAATGAGCATAACCTTCCTAAAATGCAACCTGATTTCTTACAGCGTATATATCATTCTCATTTTGAATATTTGCACATTTTAATATTGATGGCTAATTTTCAATTAATAATAGATGCTTGACATCACAAAACTGTCTGAACAAAAATCACTTCAAACTTTTTACTTACTCTTTCTCCCACACATTTGTTTTTAATCAACAAGAACCCCTCTGAACTAATCATATTTACTCCCAATCCATTTTCCCATTAACACAAAATGCTTGGATTAAGCTGAGCCAAATGGTCTTAAATTTAAGTACTTGGGTTTAATTGGGTTGTACATACAGCCTTGTTCCTTTCACTACCTTGTAACATTCCAGTTCCTAAGCTTGAAAGTAAATTGAATTCCAATAGCTAGTGCAAATTTATATGCCATTTAGGACTTAACTACATGATTCTACATACTATATGCTTACATATGTGCCTATCTGCACCTTTCTCTTCATAGCTTGTCTTATTAAATATAGCAGATATATTAAATAGAGAAAAATATTGAAATGCTCTATATGTTCTAAGGAGCTATTGTTATTTAAATTACAAACTCATTTTAGATATAACAATAAAATAAATAAGAAGGATTCTGGTCATTCCAAGCAATTTTACTGTTTAAGTTCATCTGATTTCAGTGAGTGAATGACACCGATGTCTATATTTATTAAAACAAATGTGCAATATTTGGATTCTTTAGAGTTAAAGATAGTTATAGTTAAAGAAAAGTATGTGAAGGAAAATGATTCACTGATTTTTACATCATTATAGTACATGTGTACTCCAGATAAGCAAGTTTGGAATTACAGCCTGAGAACTGTTAATTACCATATTTATAATTATTTTGTTTGTACGCCAATGTTCCTTCTAGAGAATGCCAAAGTAATTTAATGAAATTTCTAGCTTAGTCACGTACGCACTCGTTGCCTGCATGAACTCCAAATGGCTTACATCCAAGTAGGAATACATAGGTTTTCAATTCATAGGATTAACTGTACAATAGACCTCATATTTACATCATCAGACAACTCTCAAAGCAACAATGACTAAATTGGTATAGAAGATGGGGTCTTTTTAATATCCTACCATACCCATTCAGTAAGGCATTAGATCTCCTTTCTACAGAAGATCCAATTAATTTCATCCTATTATTTTATATAGACAGGAATGGCTTCATTATTTTACTGAATTTTAATATTCCCATTTGGATGAATGTTTTCCACAATTTCTATCATTTTATTGAAATAATTTATGTTATTTTATTGTATTGGTTATGTTTCTATCAGCCATACAACCCTTTGTTGCCCATGGTGTACCATAAAGCTGTTAACTAATAAATTAATAAATCATTACTGATCAGTAATCATCTGCCCTGGGAAATAAGTCTCTGTGAGTTTAAAATTGTGATTATGTCCTATATGAGCTTCACATATATTATTACAATAACCCTGATCACAATCCAGCAGGCTTCTTGCCCAGTTTTTCTAGTAAGTTTGCAGAATGATTACACAGAGTAATATTTTTAAGTTGCAACTGAAAGGGCAGGCTGAAATTCTATGAGTATTTTATTATATCCTTAAAATACAGTGATACTGTAGACTGATTATCAGTTGCAAAATTCCTTCTAATCTTCCAGTTCAATTTGTGTTAAATTTTCACTTAAACAAATGCAGTTCAGCTAGAAACATATTGGCAATCACACAGCATTGGTTGCTTTTAATTCTCAAATGACTTCATTTCAGATGCTTTTATGTTATATTTCAGTCGGCCGTTGTGCTGCTGGGAATAAGTTCAGGTCAATAGTCTCCCAGTCCCGTATTAAAACAAATACAAAAAAAGGAAAACACCATAATATTATTTCCAGACAGATGTCTTCATTAGAACTTTAAAGGGAATTTGAGCCTTACCAAGAATTCTATTATTTCTATAAGCAGAGAGTTTTTGATGGAAGGAAGAGAAGGAGATGTTCAAACTAGTTTAAATCGGGAAATTTAAATATTTAAAATGAGTTCCTTCTTTTTTAAAAAAACAAATTTTAGGCTGTTAAAATTGTGGTACAATAATAACTATATCAACTTATAAAGTTCTGCTGGCATTTGCTGCAAGTAAGTATTATCAGAGGGGTGCAGTGAAATTTTTGGTTTGCCCATTTTGACAACTGTCAACAACAGCATCGTCTCTGAAGTTGACAACAACGTCTCTGAAGTTATTGTAAGGGATCCCTCAGGAAAATATCCTGACTCTTTCATTGGTTTCTCTTTTGCATCTGGTGGGAAGAAACTGCAAGACTGGGGCAGCAAATTACAAATGAGGCTGTGGAGGTTTAGTGAAGTATAGCGAAGTATAGGCAGAATGAACTGAATCTGTATGACACAGATGGCTCACACGAAACTGCAAAGAAGATTAACCAGCCTACCATACAATTCTTTTTTCAAGCAAAAACCAGGCAAGAATCAGTGTATTTGTAAATCTTTTCCATTATTTCTTTTACTTGTTTGGCCATGGTTTACCTCAAGTCTATTTGTTCTAAGAATTATTAATTGCTATGTATTATATATGAAATTGCCACTGTTTCATAGAAACTGGCCACTGGTCCAGAAGATTACTAGATCATTTGTAGGATACTAGGAGTTTAATTAGGTTAGATAGAAGAAACATTTATTTTGTGAGAGGCAAGTTGAGAGATAGTATGGTAGGGAAAATATTTTGTTGTATTTCTCAGTTTGTGACATGCTTCCTTTTGAAGAAATCAATTCCAGGCTGGAGAATTCTGAGAGGTGAAGTCCACAAGTCTTAAAGTTGCCAAGTTTGAAGACCCCTGCCTAAGAAGCTGGAATATTTCAAAATCCTGTGACATAGGGGCGTGCATAAGCACACCATCGTGCCTACTGTCCCTGTCCTTCTGTCCTATTGTCCAAATTTACCTATACATACTTTGCTTTTGTTTATGTCTATATCATACCTGTTATCTTGTACATGTGTTGACAAATAAATAAATAAAATAAAAATAAATAAGAATTAGCTGTTGAAAAGCTAAAAGGAAACTGGAGAAATAAAAAGAGAAAATTCTGTCATTTCTCTCTTTTTTTCATTTTGTTTATGATTACATTTTAAGTTGAAAGTTGCTTGACATAAAGGAGGAGGTTACATTGTAGTTGTACAATTGATAATCATTGATAGTGCTAGATGGATAATAAATTGGAGGAATGTCTGCTAATATCTCTGTGAGTACAGGTACTGCAGAGAAAAAGATCTGGTTGGCTTAAGAGTTATCTCTTCCCTAAGAAGCCATAATAATAATAATAATAATAATAATAATAATAATAATAATAATAATAATAATAATAATAATAATAATAATAATAATAATAATAATAATAATAATAATAATAATAATAATAATAATAATAATAATAATAATAATAACAACAACAACAACAACAATAACAATAATAATAGCAGCAGCAGCAGCAGCAGCAGCAGCAGCAACAAGGTTACTCATTCCAGGGGTCTCTTTTAAAGAGTGAAATCAATCAATAATTTCCCCCACTGATTTAAAGATCAAAAACTATAAACTAGGGAAAGATCACTTTGCACAAATACTGTAATCTAGACACAGTTGAAGGTGCTGATTTGTCAGCTTTGATGTCCTACATGAGTGGGACCAGGTTACTTGAGGGCCTGCATCTCCCGAGGGCATCTCAGCAGTGGATTGCTCCCGGTTCGACACGGTTCTGCGAACCGGTAGCGCCGGTGGCAGGAGGCTCCACCCACCCCCCCGGGATGTTCTGCCCACCCGTTTGGGACACTGCGCCCACCCACCTCAGATGCTGCTGCGCATGCGCAGAAGTGTCACCCGCACGCGTGCGCGCAAATCGGTAGCAACGGGTTTTAGAACCCACTACTGGGGCATCTGCCCATCCTACTTGGTAAAATAGGTTGAATGTGCTCCAGGCCCCTTCCCTTAAGTTTGCATCTGGAGAGAGGCACCTTGTTCATGGCTGTGCGAATTTTTGGAACAATCTCTCCTATGAACATCACCTGAAATTCAAAGGACTTCAACCCCTTGCCCTTCCAGAAGGCTTGAAAACCTGGCTCTTCCCCCAAGCATTAGGCTAGAATGGAAGTGAGGAGCCCAGAAAATCTAAATTTGGAGTTGATGGGGTGTTACAGCACTGTAATGAGGTACATGATGCTGTCCTAGAATTTTGTGGGATTTATTTATTCCAAGTTTAAGAATGCTGATGTGAATTGCCTAGGATTATTGTGTATACGTTTTCTTTTAAAAGTACAATCTTGTTTGAAAATAAAACAAAATAAATACATATTTTGTACAGGTAGAAATATGAATGGCCACTGGGTTGTGCAAAACTAGATGGAAAGTTTATAGCAGATGTTTTAAACATCTGAATTCTTGCTGTTATTAAAGTCACCAGCTATGTTAAGGATCTCTCCATGGTGTGTGATTCTGCCCTAAGATATGAACAATTGAACTATATATGAACAATTTTCTTGCTCTGAAAAAAGAATGTCAGTTTTGTCTGGTTTTGATGTAGTAAAATTAAGTTTTGCTTCACAATATTTTGCCTAACACTAATTACAGTGAACAGCATTCAACTTAAATGATGTGGTTCTTCTTCACTATAATCTTAAGAGATTTAAAAGCACTCAAGATTAACTGAATGAGGTCTGCTATTTACATAATTTTGGAACCTGAAAACCAACTTATTTCCCAATACAAGGATATGAATTCTGATATAAAGGTCTACATGATACACAGTAAATTTCTCAAAAAAATCTTTAAACCAATACTGAAATGCAGCCTGAGAGATTCCAAACGGTAAGAAACACTAAGTGAGCTTTAGCGAGACTAAAATTTGAATTAAGGTATACCAATTATGTCTTTGTCTCAGCTTCTATAAGACACTAGCTTAATTTAGAAAAAAAAACCTAGATAGGATCATCTATCTTCTACATTTCATTTATGGTACCAGTTAGCTTGAGAAAAATGATGCCAGTAAGAAAAATAGCAATGCAACATATACTGAACTACTATTATTACTGGGCTATTATTTTCTATCTGCTCTGAAATAAGTTTCACTAAGAACAAGGGGGATTCTGGCCCTGACTAACAATCTTAAATATTGATTTTTATAGCAGAGATCCTGCAGAAAGTTACCTATCTATAAGTGTCATGAAGTACAATTATGAACAAAGGGCATCCTAGTTGAACGCTAAATTTAAAATAGTTTAGCTGTTCAACATCACACTTGGCTTTATACCCCAATTGTGAAACTCCTAATGTCATCTGAACAACCACTGTTGAAAATGAAACACTAGCCTGATCCTTAATGCTTTCTAACTGGGAGTGATGGCTAGCTTTCATTTTTGTTACTGCCTATAGCCAAATTGCTGCGATTATGGAGTCACATTCAATCAGTTTTAAATGAGTTGGGAAGCAAAGCCTTGGTTTTGTTGTTCTTTATGTAATAAAGCATCTTAAGAGAAATGAGTATTATCTAGACTACATTTTATCATTTTTAATGCTTTATGACATAAAATTACATCTAGGTATGATCGAAAGGTGGGGGGAAGGAGTGGTCATGATAACTGGCTATATAAGAAGATCTATTGTTGCCAAATGTTTACCTCAGATTTTTTTTCCCCCCACTGAAACTGTGGAACTTAACAAAAGCATTATATGCCCTTGGCAAACCAGACACTCCAGTCTTTGGATAAAACCTAATTAAACTAAGTGCTGGTAACAAGGGTGTTCAGCAGCCCAGCCAATTCAGGTAACTAAAACAAGGCATCATTTTTCAGCATTTAGTTTTGCCCTTGGAAACAACATGCTGTGCAGTGTTTTTTGTATACGGCATACACATGTACAAGTTAAAAAGAAGCCTATTCTGTGATAAGAAGCCCAAATAAAATTGCTCCTGTTTGCGTGGAACTATTTTTTTTCTCACTTTGATCATTGGCATAGCCTCGTAATGAAGCAGAGAATTAGCAATATTAACAGGAATGTATATTAAAATAAATATTTTTTTAGTGGAATGAGATATTATTTGGTTCTGTGATAACTCTCCTCTATTCAGGCCTCTTTATAGAGTTGTGATGTATGAGAAACTATTAAGTGTTTTGACCATGTTTTGGGATGGAAAGGGAAGTCTACCGTTGCTTTAAAACATGCCGTGTAGCGTCTTGTAATGGCCACAACAGATGAATCAAGTCTGACTGGCCAATTTTTGCAACAGGGTTAACTTTTCTACATTAAAAGATTCTTTTTTTTTTACAAACAAACAAACAAATACAGCAGAACTCCAAAAATGTTGCAAGTGTAAGGAAGGGCCTTGTTTTGGAACCATTTATTATTATGTCTTAAAAGCAGTTATACTAGTGTTAAAGATAAGCAGAAGATACAAGCTTTCGTGATTAGATTGTGCAAATGTATTAGCAACATCTGATATAGGACAATGATTCTTTGCTGTATTGACATGAGGGGTTACCATGTAGCAACTGTTCAATATCTTACTTTGGACTTCTGTGATAAACCACTTAACTACCTCAGCTTTCCCAGTGATCGTCTCATTTATCTAGGATTATTGCACTGAATTTACTGTTTGGTTTTCTTCCAGAACTGAAATGTCAAGTCCAGTGTCATGTATGCAGTAGCTTTGTGCCATGAGAGCTCAACAGATCCACCGAAAGCTGCTAGCAGTTGATCTTTGGACAGAACTAGAAATAAATAAATCCTCTTTAGCAGATCAATATTCATCCCCTTTAATGCTTGATGTGAAACTTCTGGATTTGTGAAAGCAAAGCTGATGTACAGCTAATCGTTGAAAATGGGCATTAGGGTTTTTATAACATGGCAACATATTGTCAGACAGGAAAAGGATAAATATATCGCGTCCACTCGGTCTCTGCGCACTCTTGTAATTGGATGTATGCACACACTGAATACGATATTTGCATTGTCCTGTGTACGGTTTCATAGATTGTAAAAAGTTATTAATAAGAGATCATAATATTAATACAAGTATTTCTCGTTGTTGTAAGGTAGCATGCTATAACCATTGATTTTGTATGTTAGAATTGTGATTCAGCCATCTGTGCATTTTTTTTCAACCTTAGCTAGAGACCGTACATTTTTCAATAGATTTTTTAAAAGTTCCCATAGTTTAGGTATTATACGAGGGTGAGTCAAAAAGTAATGCCATTTTCTTTATTTCAGGTGAAGTTTTTGATAAAAATACCTGAAATGTTTCCCAGTTATAAATGATTATATCATTTATGTTCTGAAATATTTTGTTTCTTACTTTTCACGTTTTTAGACTTGCAAGGAAAATTCAAAATAGCAGGCTTTTTCATTGTTACTCTCTCCGAAGAATGTTTTTCCAGCCCTAAGTCTTTGCAGAATTTTTTTTCATTGCTCTACTTGCTCCAAATAAGTTTTTTTCTAGCCCTAACCAGGTGCTAACTATCTTCCCAGCTCTTACCGGCTTGCAGGCTTTTTCATTGTTATTCTCTCAGAAGAAGGTTTTTCTAAGTCCTAACCAGGAGATAAAATAATGTGCTGAAGCTGCTCCGAATAAGTTTTTTTCTAGCCCTAACCAGGTGCTAACGATCTTCCCAGCTCTTACTGGCTTGCAGGCTCTTTCATTGTTACTCTCTCAGAAGAAGGTTTTTTTAAGTCCTAACCAGGGGATAAAATAATGTGCTGAAGCTGACCAGACTAAGGATGCTAGCCAGATGAATACCTGGTAGGCAGATTGTTTTCCCCTATTTTCCTCCCCAAAAACTAAGGTGTGTCTTATACTCCGGTGCGTCTTATACTCCTAAAAATACGGTAATACTTGCCTGACACCATCTTCCCTGTGTTTTGAGCAGATCAGAAAAGGGAATACATAGAACATAGAAAAATATAATGGTTTGGAAGGATTAGAAGAAACCTTGGAGACCTTCTAGTCCAAACCCCTGCCCATGGCAGAAGAACCTCCATCTATCGCACTCTCAGCTTGCATTAATGTGATGCTCTTCTATTTGGTAGAGAAGAAGTGAGAACATAGAGAGAATATCTCGCGTCCAAATATCAGTGGTGGGATGATAATATGGAGTTTCTGGTTAGGTCAAGACTAGATTGCAGAAGTAACTATTAATTTCTTTTGTTCTTAGTTCCTTTTCTAAACTCAATAAAGGAATGCTTTTTGGAACAATGCTGCTTATTGCAGTGGACAATCAGAAGGACAGCCAAGTGGGTTGAGTCTGTCTACAAAAGATTAAATTGCTCAAACTTTGAAAATGTCATTTTCAAATTTGATCAGCCAAAATGATAACCATTGAATATAAATAGGCATCTCATTTATGGAGATCAGCTGATCTTGTCTTTCTGTTGGAAAAAAAAGTACCGGTATATAAAATTTAGAGAAGTTGTGCTTTAAATGCATGCATAGAAAGCAATTGTATACAAAAATATAGGAAAGTTGTCTAAAATTACCCATATATTTATACACGTTTGCATTTGAAAACCAATACAGATTTTACTTTAAAAAAAGAAAAAAGAAACTGATAGAAATGACTAGGGATATTGTTACACTGACATGGACTGTATAAAATTTGAGAATACTGCCAGGATATAAAACCATCAACGTCATCTTTATAGAGACAGGATGCAATCGTTTTATGAAGAATGACAAATATACTTCTAGGAATATATAAAAGATGAATGTAACATACATGTTTTTTCCACTGTGAAAGGAGAGAAAAAAACTAGCTGAAATTGTCCAGCTTATTTGAATGCAAAGACCATCAGGCAGTGGGGAAAAGAAATCCCTCCCAAGATATTTGTTAAAGAAATCTCAGAGCAGATGGCCAAATGGAATTCATCTCTGTTTGTTATCCATCTTCTGCGTTAAAATACATTGTGGAAGCCAGGAAGAAAACATATACACAAATCATTTGGAACGATGTCGTGTATGCAGCAGTCTTTGCAACCAAAAGCAATCCTCCTATTTTCATACGTTGATTTCAAAGTTTTAAAACAAGGGGACACAGAGCAATACCTATCGAGATGTTTCAGTTTGATTATACAAATTCTTCAGATCCTTGTCATCCCCAAGGATAGTTGGTGTGCCCCACTATTATTAAAGAAAAAGAATGTTGAGTAGCATCCCCTCCCCAAGACCCTTTGAAGTTTAACCTGCATTGCAAACTGTTTGGTATTCTGAAGAAAGATGGTTGTCTGATGGAGACTTGTTTTGTTTCTCCTTCTGTCTTCAGAACGTATAGGCGGGTTCAGGCAGGAAGTGTAGCTTGAAAGGCTGGGACAAATCCAGTGGGATTAACCAGAGCACATTGCTGCTGTGTGATCCTGACTCACTTAATTTAAAAACATAGCAAGGAGCAACGTTCATTTTGTTCTCCCGCTTGTTCACAAAGCAAAACTTGCAGGGATACAGAGAATTAGGATTCTGGCATTCTATTTCCTGTGAAAATGAATACCACTGAAACAGCTAATGGTTTTTCACTGAACGTGTTAAAGGTTGGTGGGTTTTTATAATCAACCTTGGTCAAATTAGCATTAGCAAATTAGCATGCTAAACTAGTCCTTGGAATCCTCCAAAGGTAATGACTTAATGCCTAAAGATAGCTAGTCCATCAGCCTAGTGAATTTTTGTCAAAATCTAGCGGTATTCATTGATTTAAAATATTTGCCTTTTTTTCATTGTAGATGAAACAGCTTATAACCACTATAAAAACACTATGGTAAGATAAAATCAACCAATTAAAAGAAAAAATAAAAGGAGCTTGTGACAGATTTTTAAAAAGTGTAAAAATACACTTAAAAGGGCAGGATTGCTGTACTTGATCAAAGAATGATCTGTAAGATATAGCATGGCAAATTGGACCTTCCCCAATTTAGGAGACTAATACACCTGAGATAAACTATTTTTGCCTTGTTCTAAATTGCTTAGGAGCATATTTACTGATCCTGAAAGCTAAGGAGTTCAGTCAACTATAATAAACAGTTTAATCTGTCAACATCCAAAATGAGTCCCTATGAAACTAATACCACTAGATTTTGATAAAAACTCACTAGGCTTAAATCATTATCTTTGGAGGATTTGAAGACTAGTTTAGCATGCTAATTTGCTAATGCTAATTTAACCGAGGTTGGCTATAATTCTTTTGAGAGGAACTTTCACAACCTCCTAAAAATCTTAGCAACTTGCCTAAATTGGGAATCTCTACCTCCCATCCTAACAGAAGGCCATGTTTGGATAAAATTGCTATTGAGACAATCTCAGAATTTAAATCCACAGGACAGTAATTCAATAGTTCATCTTCAGGCTATAGTACATTGTTACTTATTTATTTAATTGGAATTGTTTATATGCAGCTTCCTAGTTTTATCAGAATCTCTAAGACTGAAGTAAAATGTTTCCAATGCATTAATAACAATACCGTAATATTTCTATAATTATAACAATTATTAAAATAATCAACAATTATTCAAGTTGCTGACAATTTGGCAATTAAATGTAAGTGATGGCAGAAACACTTCACATTCTGCAGAATCCTCGATAATGAATGCCATAGTGGAGAACATCCTCGTCTGTGCTATTGCTGAGGAGGCATTAGCGGGTCATGCAAAGGCATCCTTTGTAAAATCCAAAGACTGCTAATCTAATCTAGAAGGAGAGAATTTTTTATAAATTGGGTTTCATGCTGTTTAAGGCTTTATAAGCAAAGAATAAGATTTTGAACAAGCTCAGCAACAATTTAGGACCAGTCTTTATAGCAGTTTTCATACACAAAAAGAGACCAACTCACTCAATACATTCTTCATTAGTTGCAAAACTTTTTTCAAGCAATCCCTATATAAATTGTGCTACAGTAATTCAATCAGTGAATGAACCTCCTATAACCAGGGGTATCAAACTGGTGGCCCGTGGGCCGGATGCGTCACGCACAGCTCCACAAAGGCAAAAAACATCACGATACGTCGCGATACGTCACGTGACGCGATCGCGTTTGACACCCATGTCCTATACAATCAAGTTCTTGTCAACCTGGATTAGATCCTGGAAGGAAAAGCATCTTTCCTTCATTGTCAACCAATGACAGTGGCAGAAGTAGGATATTCTTTCAACATCCATTTTGCATTTATACTAGTCTTGGTATAAAAGGGTATTTTGCACAACCACTACGATTCTGGGTTTTAGCGCAACAGCTGTTCTTCCTTCTGCAGGAGCTTGGTCTACAATTCCCTACTCTTCAGACTTTCTGAAGAGATTCGTAAACTTGTGGTCCTACTGATATTGCTGAAATAGAACTTTTTGCAGTCTCAGCAATATCTGGTACCTAAAGTTATTCATTTGGATAAGTATTAAGTAGTTCTAAGGCCTTTTAAATTTTACATGCACAACATTAAAAATATAGTGGATGGTTTCTGTGATTTTGCTTAGATCAGGCATGACCAGGCGGTCAGCCATGTGCACTTTGCTCAATGGCCATTGTCTGTCTGTCTGTCTGTCTGTCTATCAGATATCTATCTATCTATCTATCTATCTATCTCTGTCATCTATCACTACCATCTGTAAAACAAAATCTCTGAAATATCCTTTCTGAGAAATATGCAAAACGAATTATCTTGTCTGGCCATTGTATATACTTTCATACATTCATATATGTGTGCACGTGTGTATTTCTCAGGATTGTCTTCCACATAATTGCATCTTAATTATTTTATTTGGAGAAAGACAAAAAGCAGAATATGAAAAATTTGATGCACGGGAATAAAATCCTTGTCTCAAACTGAACAAGAGGTAAATAAACACATTATATTTTTCTAAATTTAACTGCAAGGTTCAAAACTAAAAATAAACACAAGAGGGAGCCCCAGCATGGCTTAAGTCAAAGTTAAGGAAATAAACAGCAAGCCAGATTCCAAACAGGTTTACAAAGGAGAGAAATATTATGTTCTTTTGGATTTTCTTTTTTAAATATTTTGCCTTTTAGCTTATTGTGCATTTGTGCACACTTTTTATGTATTTCATCTAAACTTTCAAAATATTAAACAGTGCCAGTGGCATCTAGTAGTGTGATAAGTAACCCACCAGATCTCTGCCTTTATTTTATAAATGTACTTACTTGTGAAATTTGTCGTATGTATGTATGTATGTATGTATGTATGTATGTATGTATGTATGTATGTATGTATGTACAGTATATCATTCATTATGATAAATAAATATTCTCTTTTTAATACAAGTCCATTAAACTGACACAGTGGATTACCAATTGTCTCTGCCTTGGCTTCATATTCTGCATCAGATGTTTACTTAAATATTTCACACAAGAAGTTTGAACCAAATAACTTCTATACTAGCCTTAATTCTTTCTTCTTCCCCTTTCCTTATCTAAACAAATGAAAAATCAAACAAATCCATCAGATTTGAGGTAAATGAACTGTGGATTATAATCCATGGAAAGTGGCAATATAAAAGTTATGGAACAAACATTCTTTTCTATATAAATATGTAGATTAACATATAATCAGAACTATGTCCAATCTTCAAACACTTTGCTTTCTAAGTCAAAAATACAAGCTTAGTTGGAGTGACATATTTTTGGAACTTCGTCTTCATTTACCTAAAAACCCTGTCAGTTGCCACTGTATCTAGTCTAATGATAATGACAATATCATTGTCAATATCTAATGATATTGTCATTATGTCCTCTCCGACTTGGGATTTCTTGGGAATTCCTACCAGTATAATCCTAGCTAAGCAGAGATCTTACAACGAAATTGAATGACATCTCATTACATAACTAATCGCATTTGACCGCTTCTTAATATACTAAATAAAGGGTATTCATGTGATAAATGGGAAGCAAGGATGCAAACTGGACTCACCACAAACACCAGGTATACTTCTTCATAAATGTGGCCATCTACAAATAGCATATTCTACATACATGGATCTGTTTTTAACCTGACATCTGCATGATAATAATATCTGGTTCAACGGTGGGGGTTTTTAATGGTGCAAATGTGAGTAACCATAGACATGAAAGCTAGCCAGGTGACTTTGGACTGGATTTTCTCAAGCTACAATATCATGCAAAAAGCCAGCCAGTCAGTCAATTCCTGTCACAACCAATGAGTCAACATTTGGTCCCAAAAAAAGCATACCCTACATTGTATGAAAAACACAAGAAACAGAGACAGAGACAGAGACAGAGACAGAGACAGACAGACAGACAGACAGACAGACAGACAGACAGACAGACAGACAGACAGACAGACAGACAGACAGACAGACAGACAGACAGACAGTATAATGGAACCATGCAAGGCTGATGATAACTCTCTTTTCTTCTTGATGTGCTATGTGAGTATAATAATATATACGTAGGACAACTAGAGCTGAATCTATAATTTCTTCAACTCCTTGTTCCATGTCTACATAACTCTGCGTCACATGGTCCACTCAGAGTAAATTGGAGATTTTTTTTAATTGATTTTTTAATCCATTCTTGAAGAATGCCTGGATAAGTCCCTGCAGTTTTCTGACAAAGTTTTTCAGAAGTCATTTGCCATTATCTCCTTCCTAGGTCTGGGAGAAAGTGATTAGCGGCCCAAGCTAACCCAGCTAGTTTTGTGCCTAAGGTGGGTCTAGAAGTCACATCTCCCAGTTTCTAGCCTGATGTCTTAACAACTACTCCAAAATGGCTGTTAAAGCAATCATAGTTAATTGTTATTGTCAATCCACCCTCTTTGAACCCACCCTCTTGGTAAATTGTTTTTAAATATCACCTCAAATTCATCTCCTCATGCAGTGTTTCTTTTCTAGAAAGTCATATTCTCTTCTCTAAAATTGACAGAGGTTGCAGAATAATAATGATTTAGGGCAGTGGTCACCAACCAGTGGTCCACCGACCACTGGTGGTCCATGAGAAAATTTTGGTGGTCCGCAGAAAAATTATTTGCATTTTTATATTGCACTAAATAGTATTTATCTTTTTTAAAAAATCATATTAATGCTCCGTGGGATTTAAAATTATGAATTTTAATATGAAGGCCCGAAAGGATGGTGACCCCTGATTTAGGGTGCACTTTATTGCCAATATCTCTGCAGTTACAAATAGAGCACAATAACATAGCTGCATCCAGTTTAGAGCTAAGCATCTTATATGGCGTTTGAAGTCATGGCTTCTTTAACCATATTTAATGAACATATCACCATTGGATAGATTTGCACAACTTGCTAAACCCATTCAAAGGCATGTATGTTTGAAACAAGTTTATAAAAGTGGGGATGGTACTCAAGATTTGTTAGAACAGCTCATGTTATAAACCTGGATTTGCCAGGCTGAGTGGAAAACATAAGGACCACAGACTTGAACATTGGGCGCTATCTAACAAAATGAAATTCAATGATGAAAAAAGTAAGGTTCTACATTTAGGCAAGAAAAACAAAATGCACAGGTACAGTATATGTGGTACCTTGCTCAATAGTAATAACTGTGAGAGGGATCTTGGAGTCCTAGTCCCATTTAAATATGAGCCAGCAGTGTGTAGCATTTGCCAAAAAAGCCAACACATAAACAGAGAGATAGAATCAAGATCACGTGAAGTGTTAATACTACTTTATAATGGCTTGGTAAGGCCACACTTGGAATACTGCATTCAATTTTGGTCGCCACGATGTAAGAAAAGATGTTGATACTCTGGAAAGAGTGCAGAGAAGAGCAACAAAGATGATTAGGGGACTGGAGGCTAAAACATATGAAGAACGGTTGCAGGAACTAGGTATGTCTAGTTTAATGAAAAGAAGGACTAGGGGAAACATGATAGCAGTGTTCCAATATCTCAGGGGCCACCACAAACAAGAGGGAGTGAAGCTATTCTCCAAAGCACCTGAGGGTAGAACAAGAAGCAATGGGTGGAAACTAATCAAGGAGAGAAGCAACTTAGAACTAACTAACTGACAGTTAGAACAATTAATCAGTGGAACAGCTTGCCTCCAGAAGTTGTGAATGCTCCAACACTGGAAGTTTTTAAGAAAATGTTGTATAACCATTTGTCTGAAGTGGTGTAGGGTTTCTTGCCTAAGCAGGGGGTTGGACTAGAAGACCTCCAAGGTCCCTTCCAACTCTGTTATTCTATTTTTCTAAAACACTGCTGAAGTTTATTGGTCATCAAATTGGCTAATTCTCTGTACATTCACACTGTAATTTTATATTCATTGCATTTCTTGCATATTTTAAAACCAAGAGGGTAGCTAGCAAGGGTTACACTATTCAGTTTAGTCAGAAAGAATGCAGCCAATGACCCTACGCAAATATGAGACTGTTCCAAAGTTCAAGAGATAACTTGGTCTACCTCATTTTTTATCTCCTTTACAAACTGTGCTGGTTCTCTGTCATGTTAAATATATTTTAGCATGCTCATGTGACAAAAAGAATCCTGCAGTACAAACAAGAACTCTGAACATTGATTTATATAGCCATCTCCTTCCAACATCTAAATACAGCTGGCTCTGCTTGGTATGCTTTCGGCTCAGTTCAGCTGCACAGTACTTTTCCCACAAAATGCTAAGAGAATAGATGTATTTTCTTTAAGAAAAAATTGTAGATGAATTGTATCTCCACAGACTTATTTAAAGGTACATGTAATTTCTAGGGTGTCAATCAGGGGCGGGTTCCAAATTTTTTTACCACCACTCTGTGGCCGTGGCTTATTTTGTGGGTGTGGCTTGCCAGCCATGTGACCGGGTGGGCGTAGGCCTCGGGAGCTTGGCAGCGGCCGGAGAAGCGGGGGGTCATTGCCCACCCGCAACGCAGCCCCCCCGCAGTGGGAGCAGCAAGACCGCGGCAGAGGTTCTTCTAGGAGGCTCCATCCGGCCTGAATGCTTCTCCCCATTTGATGATCCTAGGCTTCTGCCGCCCGTTCCCCCTCCCCTCAGAAGCTCGAGAAGCCTCGAATGTGCAAAAATGCCTGGGATCATCACCGCACATTCGTGGCTTCTCGGACTGCTGAAGGGAGGGAAACTGAGATAGGTCCTGCCGCC
This sequence comes from Diadophis punctatus similis, assembly GCA_023053685.1. Lineage (NCBI taxonomy): Eukaryota > Metazoa > Chordata > Lepidosauria > Squamata > Dipsadidae > Diadophis > Diadophis punctatus. The sequence continues at coordinate 50,680,976 of JALIGW010000006.1, read as the reverse complement.
CATTCCCCCTCCCCTCAGCAGCTCGAGAAGCCTCAAACGTGCGAAAATGCCTAGGATCATCACCGCGCATATGTGGCTTCTCAGACTGCTGAAAGGAGGGGAATGGAGATAGCTCCTGCCGCCCATTCTTTCAGCATCTCATGCGCTCCCTCAGCCATCCTCCCCTGCTTGGACTCACTGTGCGGTAGGAAGGCAGCGCATACGCAGTGCCGGAAGCTTGGCTTCTGAGCATGCGCAGAAGAAATTTTTTAAAAAAAATTAAAAAAAATTTTTTTTTAAATGGCGGCGCCCAGGCACCGGCAACTGACCGCACCGGTACTGTGACGTCACCAGCAGGCTGCTACCGGTGCTATAGAGTGGACCGCACCGGTAGGAACCCACCACTGGTGTCAATTAACATTTGAGTGTTTATTTTATAATTGATTTGATAATTATATTGCTGTGGAATAGCTCAACCCTTTGCTTGTTCAAATGTAAACCAACCAGGCCAATAAGCACTAAGTCTGAAACTGATCCTCATGTAGAAGTCACTCCTCACCTGAACCAGATTTCTTCTTTTTGTTTTTCTTTAAGAATGAAAAAATATCAGTTTTAATAAAAGAATATTGTGGAACCAATAAAGACATTTAATTATGGACTCAATTTTTAAGAGTCATACATTACAGTCTATCAGGTGAACATGATCACTTTCAAGAGTCTTTACCCCCCCCCAATTATCTAAAACAACTTCACCTTTTGTGATGGATGGAGAGAACCTGTTGATTTTCCTTTTCAGCTAAGAATATTGCAACTCTTCTCTCTTTGCTTAGTATCGCATGGGATGATGTTATGATGCTAGTATTGATATTTAATAGTTAATTGTTTATTCAGCACCAGGGAGTTATGTTTGCTGGGGAGCTGACCAGAGTCACTTGTATGAGAGCTATATAGATTATAGATGATAAATGATATAGATAACAGATGAAAGATATAGATGATAGATAGATAGATAGATAGATAGATAGATAGATAGATAGATAGATAGATAGATAGATAGATAGATAGATAGATAGATAGATAGATAGATAGATAGATAGATAGATAGATAGATAGATAGATAAAGAGAGAGAGGGGGGGAAATGGATGGATGGATGGATGGATGGATGGATGGATGGATGGATGGATGGATGGATGGACGGACGGACGGACGGACAGACAGACAGACAGACAGACAGACAGACAGACAGATGATAGATAGATAGATAGATAGATAGATAGATAGATAGATAGATAGAAGAGAAAAAGAAAGAATAATGGAACCATGCAATGCTGATGATAACTCCCTTTTCTTCTAAATGTGCTATGTGAATATGACAGTATATAAGGTAGGAAAACTAGAGCTAGGTACAGTAGATAGGTAGATATAGCATGTAATTGCTCTGTGAGATTTTTTGTTTGTTTGTTTGCTTGCTTGTGGTACTGTAAAAATGCAGGAATCTACCTCCAATTGAAATATCCAGGTATGTGTGAGAAATGTTCCACCTAGTCACTTCCTTTCCAAATTTCAAATTCCTTCTCCTGGTCCTAGGTGTTTTTCCCGTGCCATGTTGTTTTCAACTTCAGATGTAAGTCAGGATGATAGCAACGTTTTAAAAATTTCCCCTACCATTTCTCAGATGAATTGGGATGGGCTTCTACAAATTTACCTTACTTTGTAAACAAAAACCAGAAGGGCAGCTGCAACACTATAAATTTAATATAAATGTAGTCTGTTTTTGCAGTTCACAGTGGAAAATCATGACAATAAGGTGAGAGAGATAGTTGTGCATGTGGTTCTCTTGCACATTTAATCATTAGGTTATGTTGTGTCCAGATGCATATTAAAGCCAGTACAAATAGTTTTTTGTACACTATCAATACAATATGTTCATGAAGGAGCTTGCTTAGCATTTGTAAGTTTCAGAATGCAGTGGCGTATGCATTCTGCATGCCCAATAACATACTCACTCATGTAATGCCACTGTTACATGAGTTGCACTAAGTTCTCATTAGTTGTCACATTTAAAGCCTTCTTTTGCATGAGACTAGCTTATGTTCAGGACCACCTGAGTCCAGTGGTTTCTTCTGTCTGACCACATCCAATAGGTTAAACCTGTTCTATCACCACCGCCACCACAGTTTCACATAGTGAAGCCTAGAAAGTGTGCTCTCTCTGCCATGGTATCCGCTTTATGGATCAACCTTCCCCTTGACATTCAGTTGCCCATGACCTTGAACACCTGGCTTTTCCCCAGGTGCTGTGGCTGTGGCTCCAGCTAGTTTTTTTATAGTTTTCTTTGCATATTGTGTTTTATCTTCTTGTTCACTGTCCAGATTTATATTGGCTAAGATATGCAGCCATATGACTTTGCTAAACAAATAACAAATTGCACACTGTTTACATTCATGTTATTCCTGCCAGTACTAGTAAGAACCCTGAATTGGTGGTGTAGTGTCATCATGCCATCCCAATCAGAGAATGAACATGTCCTTGTAGCTGCTGTAATATATGTTGTCATGGTATTCTTTTAGTCATCCCTACCCCACAGCTAAGGCAGTTTAAAGTTACCTTTAGCTATTTATGTTCTAAAGTAGTCATATATTATACAAGATCCTGATATACACAGGTTTAGTATGTTTCTGAAACAGTGCTAGTCCTATCCATTTAAATTAGGAAAGAGCCACATTCTGTCAATAGATAATTGTTGGTTCTGTCACAAATTGCAGTTTTTCTTCTCTTTCTGCCAGAGGTGGGCTCGCACCGGTTCAGACCGGTTCACCCAGACCGGTAGCGACCCACTGGTGATGTCACAATGACGTCACCGAACCGGATCGGTTGGTGCCGGTCCGTGGATTCCGCCATCTTTTTTTAAAATATTTATTTATTTATTTATTTATTTATTTATTTATTTATTTATTTATTTATTTATTTATTTATTTATTTATTTAATTTCCTTCTGCGCATGCGCAGAAGCCGAGTTTCTGGCACTGCGCATGCATTACCATTTTGTTTTTGGTTTTTTAAAAAAATGTCAGGGTTTTTTGCACTGCGCATGCACGCACATGCAAACCGTGTGCATGGCCACGAGGCATGGCCACACGGTGCAGCAGGAAGTGAACCGGCAGTGAGGTAAGTTGGAACCCACCCCTGCTTTCTGCTGACAAAGATTTATCCTGGTTTTCTTCTATTTAGGTGGTGCCATTTTAAGTAGTAATGGGTTACTTTTTAATGATGACAGTTGTAATCATTCATTATGAGGGGCTGCCATCTTCCTGCCCTTAAGCATTGCATTCAATTATTTTTAGATCCTTTCCATACTTCTCTGTGCCCATAATCAAACCATGGAGCTAATTTGGAGACATATGCTAATGTTTTTCCCAAAGATCATTAGATCTATATTCAGAGGTAGCCCAACTTTCATGATGCAGTCACAGAACATCTTTGTACCTGTGTCTTATCACTTGGACAACTTGAAACATTGCTATAACCTCCAGGAACCTACCATATATTCATTCACCCAACTCTGCCCTATACACATTAAGACGAACAAATACTACTGTACTTCTTTTTCACAGTAGTATATTAAGACCTGGCAGGAGAAGAAACAAAACCAGAGAAAACCACAAATAAATGTCTTGTCTTGTCTCAGATGGAAACTCTAAGGACAGTGTTATTCACAGCCTAGTTCTTGAGGCACAAATAGTACTTGACATTATGAACAATGCAGTTTCCACCAGTTTCTGCTGACCCACGATTGAGAAAATAGCACGTAGGGTCCAGCCATCTGATGTTCCTTTAGAAAATCATAAAACATGTCAGCCTTCCCCAGCCCGGTGCTTGCTTTCCCCAATTTCTAAAATTTCCATGCAAAAGACCCAAAAGTAAACTGTAGTCCAAACACATCTGGAAAATATCATATTGAGAAAGCTAAGTTATCTAAAGAGAGGAAGAGAAGAAAGAGAGGATGAAATTAAGATTGTCTCTTAAGTTCCTTTTTTAGATATTAAGTCCCACTAGAGGTTTTATAAATACCAGGAGATTTACAAAGAGTTGAAGCAATTCTGTTCTGGGAAAGGGGTTAGAGTAGAATATAACTTTTGACCCAAAAATATATATTCTTTGACATGCAGTAATGTTTAAGATTTTATTTAAAAGTTATGGTTTTTATGTAAAAAGTTTAATAATAATAATAATAATAATAATAATAATAATAATAATAATAATAATAATAATAATAATAATAATAATAATAATAATAATAATAATAATAATAATAATAATAATAATAATAATAATAACAACAACAACAATAACAATAACAACAACAACAACAACAGAGTTGGAAGGGACCTTGGAGGTCCTCTAGTCCAACCCCCTGCTTAGGCAGGAAATCCTACACCACTTAAGACAAATGGTTATCCAACATGTTCGTAAAAACTTCCAGTCTTGGAACATTCACAACTTCTGGAGGCAAGTTGTTCCACTGATTAATTGTTCTAACTGTCAGAAAATTTCTCCTTAGTTCTAAGTTGCTTCTCTCCTTAATTAGTTTCCACCCATTGCTTCTTATTCTACCATCAGGTGCTTTGGAGAATAGCTTCATTCCCTCTTATTTGTGTGGCCCCTGAGATATTGGAACACTGCTATCAGGTCTTCCCTGGTCCTTCTTTTCATTAAATTGGACATACCCAGTTCCTGCAACCGTTCTTCATATGTTTTAGCCTCCAGTCCCCTAATCATCTTTGTTGCTCTTTTCTGCACTCTTTCTAGAGTCTCAACATCTTTTTTCCATCGTGGCGACCAAAACTGAATGCAGTATTCCAAGTGTGGCCTTACCAAAGCATTAAAAAGTGGTATTAACACTTCGCGTGATCTTGATTCTATCCCTCTGCTAATGCAGCCTAGAACTGTGTTGGCTTTTTTGGCAGCTGCCAATATTTAAATGGTTGTCCACTAGGACTCCAAGATCCCTCTCACAATTACTACTTTTGAGCAAGGTACCAACAAGATGGAGAAACCAGTTTGAAACCAATCTTGAGGAAATGATGTTTGGGGCCATAAGGAACTATAGTAGATGTCTCCACTTAGCTTAGTATCACTGACACTTATTGCCAGTGTGTTTGGAAACCTGGGGAAAAAAAGGAATTTTCCCAGAGCCATCAGAGTTGCAGACACTAAATCTTTTATATATATTATATATATTATATGTAATGTAATGTCCTGGGGCTCCACCAGGGGGCTCCAAAAGGAGCGGGAATTCTAAGCGTTGTGATTGGTTGATGTTATGTTGTGTTCAGTATAAATACAGAGCTGTCAGATCGGGGCCTGCTCCTGTCAGACGACTCTAGTTAGGAGGTTCAGAAGTTAATAAAGCATTAGTCCGACTCAAGCCTCAGCGTCGTTCCTCACGAATATAATACTGGCGACGAAGAAGGAGGTCGAATCCACATCGAGTGACTCCAGCACACCTGAACGTAAGGAAAATTGTGAAAGCACTGTCAGGGACGAGTAATGGCCACCCAACATACATTCGCTCCCTTTAACCCGCCGAGGGAGACCTGGGCCTCCTATGTAGCCCGGTTCGAATGTTTCCTCATCGCAAATGAGTTCACCGAGCTGTCAGGAGACAGAAAGCGGGCATATTTTCTCGGATTTTGTGGGCCTGACATGTTCGAGACTGCCATAGCCCTTTTCGCCCCTCGCTCGATTCATAGCGTGCCTTGGGATGAATTTATGGAGAAACTTAAAGATCATTACGCACCCCCTCCTTCTAGATGTGCTAGACGTTATGCTTTTTACCATCGGAATCAGAAGGAGGGTGAGACAGTGAATCAATTCGTGGCTGCCCTCAGGAGGGCTTCCTTAAATTGCGAGTTCAGCAATTTAGAAGACTACCTTTTGGATAGGCTTGTTTTTGGAGTCAGGGACTGCCGACTGAAGAGGCGATTGCTCGCCATGCACAACCTCACATTCCAAGTTGCACTTGATGAGGCTCGTGCTGCTGAACTGTCCAACCAATCCCTCGCTGAGATGGACATTAGCATTAACCCAACGCCCGTCCCCAATGCCTCTGTGACCAATGCCATCGCCGCTCTCCCAGAAGCATTAGAGAGGGAGCTCAAAATTGAAGAGGACGTTTGCCGCATTTCTGAGGGTCAGAATAAGGGGGACGTGAGGCAAAGACCGCCTCCATCTCTCTCTCTATGCAGGGGCTGTGGGGGGGACCATTTGAGGGCCCAATGCAATTTCCAGGACGCCATTTGCCGTCGTTGCGGCCGCAGGGGCCACCTAGCAAGGGTTTGCCGGATGGGTAGAGCCGCCCCCATTCAGAGTTATAGAGAGGCACCACCTGCAGGCCCACGGAGACAGCCCTGGGGGGGTCAGCCAAGAAGAGGCAGCTGTAATGCGATTTTCCCCTCCACTAGGGGGAATCTTGCTGTCATTCAGAAAACTCAGGTGCCCGCGGGTGAGAAATTCACAGTTACTGTGACGCTTGGCCACAAGCCGTGTCCAATGGAAGTGGACACGAGCTCAGCTGTGTCCATAGTCTCATGGAGCACCTTGAAACGCATTTTCCCTGGCATGTCAAAGAGCCGCCTAGAGCCATGCCCATTATTCCTTAGGGCTTACCAGGGGTCCTCCATCCCTATCCTGGGCAGGGGACTGTTTCCAGTCAGGTTCAAAACTTTTGCTGGCCGCCTGCCCCTTGTAATTGTAGATGGCCCCCTTACCAGTCTTCTGGGACTAGACTGGTTTCCAGCTCTGGGGTTTTCCCTGGAGGGCATTAACGCAGTGAAAGGGGAAGACATGGGGGCCACATTGGAACAGGAATTCCCCGCAGTATTTGACGGGCAGCTAGGGAAGTATACTGGAACACCTGTGACTTTTAATCTTGACCCTATGGTTGCCCCTGTCCGCCTCAAACCACGGAGAGTGCCCTTGGCACTACTGCCAAAGGTGGACGCTGAACTAGACCGCCTCCTTGCACAGGGCATATTAGAAGCTGTAGATCAGGCGCGTTGGGAGACCCCCATAGTGACCCCTGTTAAGCCAGATGGCTCAATCAGGCTATGTGCAGACTATAAGTGCACAGTGAACCGTGCATTACAGTCCCACGCATACCCTGTGCCCATCGTGCACCACCTGCTGCATTCCCTGGGAGGGGGAAAAGTCTTCGCGAAGTTAGATCTGTCCCAGGCTTACCAACAGCTGCCTGTGGACGACCAAGCAGCCGAAGCTCAGACTATTATTACACATCGAGGCGCTTTCCGCTGCCGCCGCCTCCAATTTGGCATAAGCACTGCCCCGGGCATTTTCCAAGGGTTGATGGAATGCCTGTTACACGGAATTCCGGGCACAGTGCCTTATTTCGATGACGTTTTGGTCACTGCGTCATCACGTGAGGAATTAATCTCTCGAGTGCGTGCTGTCCTCACCAAATTCCAGGATGTGGGGCTACGAATTAAGAAATCTAAATGTGTGTTTGCGGCTAGCAGCGTAGAATTCCTCGGGTTCTTGGTGGACTCCACTGGAATACACCCCACAGCCTCTAAGATCCAAGCCATTGTGGACGCACCCAGGCCAAATTGTAAGGCGGAGCTGCAAGCCTTTCTTGGCCTCTTGAACTTTTATGCAATTTTCCTGCCTCACAAAGCCACAGTGGCAGAACCGCTGCACAGATTGCTGGACGCCAGGGCACCGTGGAAATGGGGCCCCCGTGAGGCACACTCATTTGCCGCTGTGAAAGGACTTTTGACAGCAAACACGGTGCTGGCTCAATACAGCACCCAACTGCCACTAGTGCTAGCCTGCGACGCGTCACCCTACGGCGTGGGCGCTGTCCTTAGCCACCGCTTGCCGAATGGAGAGGAAGCCCCGATTGCATTTTTTTCCAGAACCTTAGCTGGGCCGGAAAGGAACTACGGCCAAATCGACAAGGAGGCCCTGGCTCTCATCGCGGGGGTTCGCAAGTTCCATCACTATCTGTATGGGCGCCGTTTCGACCTCGTGACTGACCACCAGCCACTTCTGGGGTTACTCTCCAGCAACCGTCCGACACCCCAGATGATATCCCCAAGAATGACCCATTGGAGCGTTTTCCTCGCCAACTACGAGTACCACCTGATCTACCGACCTGGCCGCAACATCGCGCACGCCGATGCCTTAAGCCGCTGCCCCCTGCCTATCCTGCTGGAGGACCCGGCACCTGCATCTACGGTCTTCCACTTGAACGACATCAACCTACCCATCGCAGCAAGCGACATCGCCAAGTCTACGGCTCGAGACCCCGTCCTGTCAAGAGTACTGACTTGGGTGCTGAGGGGCTGGCCTGGGGACACTGTGACTTCCGAATTTGCCCCATTCAAAATGCGCCAATGTGAACTGTCTGTTTTACGGGGCTGTTTATTGTGGGGTGAGCGGGTTGTAATCCCCACGGTTTTTAGGCGAGCCACCCTCAACTTGTTGCATAGGGGCCATCCCGGGGTGGTCCGAATGAAGGCCCTAGCCAGGGGTTACGTGTGATGGCCGGGGATGGATAAGGCCATCGAAGAAAGGGTGGCCAAGTGCACCATCTGTCAGGATAATAGGGCATCCCCGCCTAAGGCAACCCCGCAGGTTTGGGAAACCCCAGCAGGCCCCTGGTCCCGCATCCACGTGGATTTTGCCGGCCCAGTACAAGGCCAGATGTTCTTGGTGGTCGTGGACGCTTTTTCTAAATGGTTGGAAGTCCGCTTAATGTCCACGACCACCACTGACTCCCTGATTAGGTGTTTGGAGTCATTGTTTGCGACACATGGGTACCCCGACGTATTGATCTCGGATAATGGGCCTCAGCTGACAGCGGCCCGATTTGAGGGGTTCCTCGCCAACTTAGGCATACGGCATGGTCTCATTGCGCCATGGCACCCTGCAGGTAATGGCATGGCGGAACGCATGGTTCGCACAACGAAAGAAACACTTCGCAAACTAGGCCCGGGGGATTGGCGAGATAAAGTAGCTGAGCTCCTGTTCACACAGCACACTACGCCATGTACAGCCACGAATAAAACACCGGCTGAGTTGCTCATGGGGAGGCGTTTGAGAACGCAGCTCGATAGACTACACCCCCATTATTCCACAGAAAAGCCTCTAGACTCCTCCCGGCCAGGGCGCTCGTTCCAAGTAGGCAGCCCTGTGTATGCACGCAACTATGCCGGCAGCCCACTTTGGCTCCCAGGGGTGGTAGTCGGCTCAAGCGGCCCGTGCTCCTATCGTGTCCTGTTAGACAACGGCCAGAAGTGGCACCGCCACATTGACCAACTGCGATCTCGGTGGGGGGAAACGGCAGGAGCCAAGCCACAACTGGCAGAGTCCCCCAACCCTATAGAGGGACTCCATCTAGGGGAGGAGGGGGCGCGACGAGCCGCGAGCCAAACCGCTCTCGCTGACTTACCGGGGCGGGAAGAAGCAGTCGTAGAGGAGTTCACCCCTCTCCCCGGGGAGGAGACAAGTCCGGCAATAGACCATGCAGACGGAGACCGCAGTCTGGGAGAACAACCCCAAGAGCTAAGACGATCTAGTCGGATCAGACGGCGCCCAGCGTACCTCGCTGAGTACGCATGCTCCAACTAAAGGGTAAGGGGTGTAATGTCCTGGGGCTCCACCAGGGGGCTCCAAAAGGAGCGGGAATTCTAAGCGTTGTGATTGGTTGATGTTATGTTGTGTTCAGTATAAATACAGAGCTGTCAGATCGGGGCCTGCTCCTGTCAGACGACTCTAGTTAGGAGGTTCAGAAGTTAATAAAGCATTAGTCCGACTCAAGCCTCAGCGTCGTTCCTCACGAATATAATACAAAGTATGTGCTTTGCTATGAACTGCCACCTTCTCTTACCCTATTAATCCTTCAATTGCTTTGTTTAATGTTCTTATCACCTCATTTATATCCTTGGGAGAAGCAGTGTGTTTGTATTTGCATGAGTTTATTCTTCGTCTCATCTTTAACCAAGCCAAGGAAAAGATGTGTTATATCAGAACACTTGTTTATATGATTGAATGCAAAGCATGGGGAAAGCATTCAGTACATCAAAACATTCAAAACATATGTACTGAATCAGCAATAAGAACGTATCTGGTAAAATGCAGCTGTTTATTGAGTCATGCAAAATATCTGTGTTTAATCCTCCTGTGAAATTTCAAAGGATTTATGACCTAAACTATGAACCATTAACCGGTCTTCTCTTCCATTTATCCGGAATGATTTAAATTTGTCAGTATTGGCATATTTATCATCATAATTTAAAAGCATATTCTTTTAGTAATTCAACGGAATTGGTGCATCTATCTAAAAGATATTGTCATTGTTGTATGTACATTGAGAGTTTATGCACCAGAAACAAATTCCTTGTGTGTCTAATCATACTTGCCCAATAAAAAATTATATAAAATTAAATATGGAATCACAGCATACGAAGACATCTTAAATATCATATAGTGCAGCCCCTTTACAATGCAAGATATCCACATATATGGCATCTTTGATAGGCATGCTATCTCTACTTAAAAGCTCTAATAAAAGACTTTCCTTTATTTTTCATGGTTCAATAATTTACTAAATTATATAATAGTTTAGTCAATTATTTCTAAAATTTTGACTAAATCCATCTCCTTGTAATTTGAACTCACTGATCTCAGTCTTATTGAAGATGATTGCCATATTGTCCAAGATCTGAAGGGCACCACACTTCTTGGTCTCCCAGAAAGCTGTGAAAACCTAGTTTTTTCACCAGGTGCTTAGTCAGGATCTTAAATGAACCATAATATTATACATGCAGTTTGTGTTGTGAGCTTCTAATGCAGTTCTTTGATTATTATGCTCTGATTATTTTAATTGTGGCTTTTCATTTTGTTTATGTATGTTTTATTAAATAGTTTTATTATGGGTTACTGCTAGTGCCCAGAGTTATGTATATTAAATGGGTGGTTATATACATTTTCTAAAAATATAAATATATCTTCCCATAATGTAGAGGAATGCAACTGAAGAATGTTGACATAGCTTCTCAGGGTTCTTCTAAAGTTCACATCAAATTGTCATTATTGTGTGATAGAAAATTATTAATCATATAAACACTCTGTAAATAATTCAAATTTTAATTTTAATTTACTGAAATCAGTGCTTGTCATAGTTACACTTTCTTTTCGACGTATTTAACCATATGTATAGATTCATATTCTGTTTTGAAGATCTTGATTATCACAAAACTACCAAATCTCTTTGAATACATGAAGGTCACTGGAATAAGCTTGGACAATCTTTTTAATATATTGTATACAATTTCCTAGATGATATTTTGAAATATTTTTTCTTCCCTAACTGCATGTATGTAAAAGGCTAAGCCATTTGGATTTACAATTGTGCATATTTTGACCGCTGTGTTTCACAGATAATAAAGAGATTCAAGATTTTCAGCAGAAAATATTTTCTTCTGTACTTTCTTCTTCAAAATTAAACATATGTCTAGTGTTCTTATCTTGTACTGTGGACACTCACAGCATAATCCTTGCAGTGTCTGAAGACATTTTCCCAGTAACATAGAATAGTTGTCAGTGGCATTTATTTGACAAATACAAGGGAGGGTTCGCTGGGGGGTAGTTGGTTGGTTACAGAATTGGTTGATTTCAAGTAAAGGGAAATTCCAACTGGGAGAAAAATCATCCTGCAAAAATAAAATTATTTTTGTTTCAATAATATGCAGTCTATTTATAAGCAATGTAGAGATTCATTTTTAAATGACTGAAATTTTACATTGAAATAACTGAAAACAATTTGAGAAAAATATGTTTATATCCTTCCACTGCACTAATTGAAATGGACACCTAACATTGGAGACTTTTTGAACTTTGGTTCAGCTTTTATAATTGAGTATTTAGAATATAAGTATTTCTTGTGCTTCTTGGAATGACCATGTACTGAAACAACATTATTTGGTCAGTCCAGGAAGTGTGATAAAATGGAAGAAATTTCTATCCTGAGAACCTGGCATTGTTATACGACAGTAGTAGTTTTTTTTAAGGTCACACTTTTTTACAAATTGGATAGAATTGTCATTCAGTTCAAATGCTTTACAGAAAGATTGCTATTGCCTTCAGTCTGGCCAATACTTCTTCAGAATTTTTTTAATCCATGGAAAAAGTAAGCAATGGAACAAAGTGGATTTTTAAGAATCTGCAGATAGATAGTAATTGTTCAACGCAGGTCTTTGTACACCTGTTTGTATCTAAGAAATGGTTATAGAACTGCTGCATGAATGTAGCACCAGAATAAATGCAATAGTGGGTTTATTCTGAGTTTCAGAAAGAAATTACACAGGTAAAAGCAAAAGTCTTAAACAGCTCCCAAAGGAAAACTGTAACAGCACAAGATTTAAAAAAGAAGGAAAGATTAATCACACTGTTTCCACTGTCAAAGCTCCCTTTCTAGATTATACCAATTGAGCAGCCAAGCACTTAGCACTGTGTATTTTATAGCCTCAAATCACATTAATGCATGATTTAGGAAATAAACACAAGTTAAAAATAAAATCCTTCTGGATCCTCTGTTGTTTTAAAATGAAAAGGGCTCTATAATCCTTTAAACCGGTAAACACTACCGGAGAGACCATTGTCACTAAATCAAAATCATTTTTACAGAAAGAGTATATACCGCCAATTCTTTCCATTCATGCAAAACACCACTTATGGGTGAGCAGTTTTACCTTTAAGCATTAATGTGCATCAGCTGCCTGTTTCTCACCAAATAGATGTTTTTTTTAAAAAAAAGAAAAATAGCTTAGCCACTGAAATAAGCGTTCACGTTATTATCTTTCTTTAATGTTTTTCACACGAGATTGTGACAACCAGAAAGTTATTTTTAATTTAAAGCATAATTTCTTCTATGTCCTTCTATGAAGTCCCATTGAAATGTATGAAGAGTCCCTAATGTATCCATGTGTAAACATATTTCAGGACAAGATCCACTGTAATGAAATTGTACAGAAGTATAAAAATATTTTGTCCTCTTTCTGTCGATTCACTTCTGCTTTAAATTGATAACAGGTCTTTTTAAAAAATTAACCTTTAAAATGCATCTATATGTTTAAGCTAGAGCAGTGTTTCTCAACCTTGGCAGTTTGAAGATGTGTGGACTTCAATTCCCAGAATTCCCCAGCCAGCAACATCACCAAATTATTTCTCTTTAAATTGTTATTTAGCATATCTTACACAAAACTGCACATCCATGGACATACATACATGTAAATATAAATGTGTTTTACTTTTTTATCTAATTTGTTTCACTATTTCCATTTGGTCTTCATTTCATTTCAAGATCATATATTTTGTATATTCTGAATATTTTGTAACTGCTGCATTGGCATTCATGGGTATGAAGCAAATGTTTTGCATTTAAACATTTCTAAAACAAAGTATTGATACATTGCACTCCGAGAGCTTTCAAATTGGCTTTAACAATACTGCTAACAAGTCTGTAATTTCTGGAAACAAGATATAAAACTATTCAACTGATGACAGCAGTCAACAAGAATTCAGAGACAGCAAGATGTCTTCAGACAGACATTTCCCAGACTGACTGATAGTTCTTTAACTTTTAAGTGACAACTCTTTTTAAGAATCCAGGTGGAAAAAATTAGTATCATCAGGTTAGGAGAAATGTTAAATGTGGGTCATCTTTGTGACTTGATAATCCTTCATCCATAGTTCATATTTTAACAAATAATATACTTTGAAATCATTTTCTACTTGGTGGAATAAAAAAAACTTTTTAGGTAGACAAGAGGAAGATCTGTCTCTCTTTTTGTCTCTTCAGCTGTACAAACAGGAATTGTGAAGAAGCATTCCACTGCAGGTGTAAATTTTCTTTCTTTAAAAAAATAATCTACCTGTTGTTACTTTAAGAAATTATTATGGACCTTCAAACTTGGTTGCCAACTATCTTCTTGATAAAAACAAAGTAGCTAAGCATTAAAGTATAAATGAATAAACTTCTAGTACAAGCTGTAGTGGTGACACCGATATCATGATGTGACTTGTCCATACACCTGCTCCCAACAATCATACACCTGCTCCAGGGGCGGGTTCCTAATTTTTTTACTACCACTCTGTGGGCGTGGCTTATTTTGTGGGTGTGGCTTGCCAGCCATGTGACCGGGTAGGTGTGGCTTCTTGGACTGCTGAAGGGAGGGGAACTGAGATAGGTCCTGTCGCCCATTCCCCCTCCCCTCAGCAGCACGAGAAGCCTCAAACATGCGAAAATGCCTAGGATCATCACCGCGCGTTCGTGGCTTCTCGGACTGCTGAAGGGAGGGGAATGGAGATAGCTCCTGCTGCCCGTTCTTTCAGCGTCTCACATGCTCCCTCAGCCATCCTCCCCTGCTTGGACTCACTGTGGGGTAGGAAGGCAGCGCATACGCAGTGCTGGAAGCTCAACTTCTGGGCATGCGCAGAAGAAAATTTAAAAAAAAATTAATTTTTTTTAAATGGCGGCGCCCAGGCATTGGCAACCAACCGCACCGGTACTGTGACATCACCAGCAGGCCGCTACCGGTGCTATAGAGTGGACCGCACTGGTAGGAACCCACCGCTGATCCTGCTCCCAACAATCCATTGTCCATACACTGTCCATACACCTGCTCCCAACAATCATGACCACATAGATTTTGCATATAACGCCTTCCAATTTCAATCCTTAACATATCAAATTAAGAAGATTCCTGTTCCTGACACCTTAGTCATGGCTCTTTGATGTAAACAAAGTAGATATACCAACAGATGAACCCAGACTGTATGTCTACATATGTTAGGTGCTTTTTTCTTTATTTGTAATCTGAACATTGGAACCTTAGTGTTTGTAACAAATTTGGATCATTGCCAAAAATGATGTTCTGCTGCTTAAAAAAATGCTTGATACTCATATTAGTAATATGTCATATTCCAATTTATGTAAGTTTCCTTCTGTTGAAGCTTACATTTTTCAACCACTTTGGGGGACATTTTAAAATATTTTGCTTCTTTTAGGAGCTTTACATTTTGAGGACATCTGATTTTTTTTTGTCCAGCATTGGAGAATACAAATTTTCTGTTTTTGTTCAGTTTCCATTATATATCACTCCATTCTTCTGCATTTTTGCTGACTGTTATGCTTCTGAAGCTGTAAGGACCCATGGAAGGAGTACCATGTCAGGTTCCAGGAAGTTGTTGGAAGAAAAACTCCAACACAAGCGTTTGCAATTGAAGTTCTTTACTTCTCCAACTCCTGGCACTCACCAACCATCATTACATGAATGAGAATTTTGTCAGCAGCAATCATTGGATACTCCCACCACCTATTTAACATGTAGCGCGCCCAGTGGTGGGTTCCTACCGGTGCGGTCCACTCTATAGAGCTGAAGTGGTGCAGTGGTTAAATGCTGCGACTGCAGGCTGACTGCTAGTTCAGCAGTTCAGCTGTTCAAATCTCACTAGGCTCAAGGTTGACTCAGCCTTCCATCCTTCTGAGGTCGGTAAAATGAGGACCCAGATTGTTGGGGGCAATATGCTGAACTCTGTAAACCGCTTAGAGAGGGCTGTAAAGCACTATGAAGCGGTATATAAGTAAAGTGCTATAGTGCTATTGCTATAGCACCGGTAGCGACCGGCTGGTGACGTCACAAATGTTGTAACTGGTCATAAATGTGTATGTGTGCACGCGTGCGTACATGTGTGCATGCATAAGGCTGTCAAAACTCAAAAAACAAGTCAAGTAGCTCTGAGGAGGTCAGTCATAATTTGAACATTTGTTAAGCAACCAGCCATTAAGCGAGGACCACTTGTATTTAGTTTGCCTTAAGGGTTCAGAGCTGTATGGAATCTGGTTTCTTTTAATCCTTTGGGGGATTGTAAAAGGTCCGGATGCAGGAATCCTCGTAGGGGGAACTAGGATCGTGACCACTTAGCCACACCCACCCAGTCACATGACTATGAAGCCATGCCTGCCCAGTCACATGACCATCAAGCCACTCCCACCCAGTCACATGACCATCAAACCACACCCACAAAACTAAGCAACGCCCACAAAATTAAGCCACGCTCACAAAATTAAGCCATGCCCACAGAGTGGTAGTAAAAAATTTAGGAACCCGCCCCTGAGCGCGCCCCTCCCCACGGCTCCACCCTCTCCCGGCTTTGCTCACTTCAAGCTGTGATCACACAGCTGCCGCCAGTCAGCTTCAGTCATTGCAGGATCTTAGTGAGGTTGGTGATGAACGGGATGCAGGTTTCCCCAGCAGCACAAAGTTCCCCCTGCCCGAATGGCAGCCCCAAGGTGGGGCTGACATACCATTGTCATGTCTATGCCTGGGATTTAATTGATGCATGGGAAACTAGTACAAATTCAGAATTACTCAATGAAATACAGGGGCCCTCAAAGCTTGCTATTTCCAGAACATGCAACCTTATTAAAAATGCAGAAGAGACTGTTGGCACTGCAAGAAGTCTCATTCTGGATGTTATGGAGGCCTAAGGGTCTAAGACAGTGGTTCCCAACCTTTTATTGGCCATGCCCCACCTAAGCATCTCTAAAATCCTGACCCCCCCTGTGACATATAATTCTTACTATTCAAAAAGTGGGCTCCTACTCACGCGGAGGAAGCCTAAAAGGCCATTAACGTGGTTTAAACAAGGTTACAATTTCCCCCATTAAAAATCAAATTGCCCCTCTGTGGGATGTGGCCCAAATTGGGAACCACTGGTCTAAGGCTATATGAAAGAGCAACAGAAATCCAAGTCCTGCTTCACAGCGAAACAACATTATCGGAACCAACGGGCAAGTATATTAGGATATAGCATTGCAGTTTTGTGTAAAGTTTCCAGTCTCACAGAACATATATATGTTGGAGATAAGAAACAGTAAAATGTAGCTGTACAAGTTCTCTCCTTCCAAAAAAGACTGAAAAGTTTAAACTGCTGGTGCAGTCCACCCATTGTTCTGTTGTAAGCTGTTTTCTCACTTACTAGATTTTTTTTTCCCCATTTAGGTCTGGGACCAAGTCTCTCAGTTTCAATTTTTTTTTCCTGGAAGGCAAACTACATCCATCACTTCTCCGGTTAAGCAGGATGGCTGAACCTGTAAGTGTCTATAGACAGTTTTCCCTTATCTCTGGTTCTTTTCTGTCAGTTTGGTGGACCAATGTTTAGATTAATTCCAGAGTGGGAGCCGTCTTCTTTGCAGTGACTGGAAAATGTCAAAGGGTCATCTGAGTGTGAATCCACTATTGGAGCTGAGGAATGTGTTATTTAAGACCCCCCAAAAAAGTTGTGAAAAATTAAGGTGTCACTGAACAAGCCTTTTAACTATGTTTGGGTGGAAGTTGGCCTCGGGAGCTTTAGACCCCATTTAAGTTCAAGCTGCAACATTGGAGGCAAACACCAGAACAATCTAAAAACCAGACCAAGTTTCAGGTTTGTTTGGAATGGCACAAAAACTTTGAACTTCCCAAAGGGAAAAAAAAGGCGAGTTCTTATCACAGTTTGTTTCTTTTCTGCATTCTACAATACAGCATTTTATTTCAACCTATTTATACACGATAATAGTTCCTGTGGCCTGCCAACACAGTATTAAAAATAATAGGTTTTTTTAATCCTATTGGAGAACAAAATAAGGAGAAATTGTGTTGGTAGGGGTGAATTAATAAACAACTGTAATGAGAAAGGGATGGGCTTTCTCAAGCAAAAACTATTTCTCAGGTTCAGGCACAGATAAGGGGGAAAAAATAGATCCAGGAAACTACAGACCTATCAGCCTGACCTCAATACCAGGGAAGATTCTGGAAAAGATAATCAAGCAACGAATCAGCGAACACCTAGAAGCAAACAAAGTAATAACCAAAAGCCAACATGGGTTTGTCAAAAACAGATCATGCCAGACTAATCTTATTGCATTATTTGACAAAGTGACAAAATTAGTGGACCAGAGGAATACTGTTGATATAATTTACTTGGACTTCAGTAAAGCATTTGATAAAGTAGACCATAACCTACTACTAGAAAAAGTAGGAAAATGTGGGTTAGACAGCAACACCACCAGATAGATTCGTAACTGGCTGACCAACCGCAATCAATGTGTAGTCCTCAATGGAACTGCATCTACATGGAGGGAAGTATGCAGTGGAGTACCCCAAGGCTCTGTTTTAGGCCCAGTACCAGAGGTGGGTTCCTGCCGGAGCTGCCCAGTGCACAGCTCCGGTAGGGAGTGGCAGATTGCACAACCACTCCGGAGCCCTCTCTGCCGGTCCACCACCACACATCGCCATTTTTTCCTGGTGATTTTGGGTCGATTTTGCTTCTGCGCCTGCGCGGAAGCAAAATCGCCCTGAAATCTCGCGTGCGTGTCCCCTCGCGAGATTTCACCACAATTTTGCTTCCGCACATGCGCAGAAGCAAAATTGCATGAGGGGTGCACACGCATAGCACGTGCATGCCCCCCAAAGCGTGGAGATGCGCACGCATGGCTCCGGTAGCGAGGTAAGTGAGCAACCCGCCCCTGCCCAGTACTCTTCAACATCTTCATCAATGACTTGGACGAAAGGATAGATGGGGAACTCATCAAATTTGCAGATGACACCAAACTGGCAGGAATAGCCAACACTCCAGAAGATAGGCTCAAGATACAGAATGATCTTGACAGACTTGAACATTAGGAGCTATCTAAAAAAATAAAATTCAATGGTGAAAAAAGTAAGGTTCTACATTTAGGCAAGAAAAACGCTACTTGCTCAACAGTAGTAACTGTGAGAGGGATCTTGGAGTCCTAGTGGACAACCATTTAAATATGAGCCAGCAGTGTGCAGCAGCTGCCAAAAAAGCCAACACAGTTCTAGGCTGCATTAACAGAGGGATAGAATCAAGATCATGTGAAGTGTTAATACCACTTTATAATGCCTTGGTAAGGCCACACTTGGAATACTGTATTCAGTTTTGGTCTCCACAATGTAAAAAAGATGTTGAGGCTCTAGAAAGAGTGCAGAGAAGAGCAACAAAGATGATTAGGGGACTGGAGGCTAAAACATATGAAGAACAGTTGCAGAAACTAGGTATGTCTAGTTTAATGAAAAGGAGGACTAGGGGAGACATGATAGTAGTGTTCCAATATCTCAGGGGCCACCACAAATAAGAGGGAGTGAAGCTATTCTCCAAAGCACCTGATGACAGGACAAGAAGCAATGGGTGGAAACTGATCAAGGAGAGAAGCAACTTAGAACTAAGGAGAAGTTTCCTGACAGTTAGAACAATTAATCAGTGGAACAGCTTGCCTCCAGAAGTTGTGAATGCTCCAAGACTGGAAGTTTTTAAGAAGATGTTGTATAACCATTTGTCTGAAGTGGTGTAGGATTTCCTGCCTGGGCAGGGGGTTGAACTAGAAGACCTCCAAGGTCCCTTCCAACTCTGTTATTCTATTCTATTCTATTCTATTCTATTCTATTCTATTCTATTCTATTCTGTTCCGTTCTGTTCTGTTCTGTTCTATTCTATTCTATTCTATTCTATTCTATTCTATTCTATTATATTCTATTCTATTCTATTCTATTCTATTCTATTCTATTCTATGTGTTTGGTACTGAGCTTGGCACAGAAATATATGAGTTAATATTATTGCTTTG
Source organism: Diadophis punctatus similis (assembly GCA_023053685.1). Classification (NCBI taxonomy): domain Eukaryota; kingdom Metazoa; phylum Chordata; class Lepidosauria; order Squamata; family Dipsadidae; genus Diadophis; species Diadophis punctatus. The sequence goes on along the minus strand of JALIGW010000006.1, from coordinate 50,661,287 downwards.
GGGCAGTATTTTCCAGAGGTATATGTATGAAGGGTCACGATGGCTCAGCTGAGCTGGTCTACTGCCTGTGGTTATGAAGTTGTGGTTCCCTGGAAGGTGTTAATTTGATAATTCAGCTTAACATTATTTCAGCATGTAGTGCCCAAGCAAAAAACAGAGGAAGGTTTTATTTAAAGAGAAGTGGTGGCCCGGTGGTTACAATGCAGTATTGAACGCTGACTCTGCATTTGATCCTGACAGCTCAAAGTTGACTCAGCCTTGCATCCTTCTGAGGTCAGTAAATTGGGGACCCAGATTGTTAGAGGCAATATGCTGAAATTTGTAAACGGCTCAGAGACTGCTGTAAAGCATTGTGAAATGGTATATAAATCTATGTGCTATTGGCTATATTGCTATTTTGTTCCTTCTCAGTCATTTCCCAGTAGTTTATGCAGTCACTGTCTGAAGTCAAAATTTAAGATTCTAAGATGTTAGCAAGAAAAAAAGAATGGCCACAAATTTCCAACTGGAAAAAGAAAAGTGTGACTATTTGCAGTTGGGATATAATTATCACAACTCAAGAAAATTTTGAAGTAATTTTTGCTAATACACATAGCAAAAGCAGTTAATTAAATTATAAACTTCATGTTACTTTTTAAATTAACTCTGTGAGTTATATTAGCAGAGTTTGTTGAGATTGGAAAATTACATTTACAACAACAGCAACAAGAACCAAGCAAATATCTTTACAATTGATGGTTCACGCAAGATAAAAATATGACTTACTTGCCATTTATTGATGCATCATACAGTATGGTTCTTGAAAGCAAACATGCATTTTTTGCTAGGGACTTTAAAGATGTTTCTGAAAAAATAAATCTAGTTTACTGTCCCTGCTCCACATTGAAATCCAGAATCCATTAGCCATGATAGTCACATAATTCCATTAATTTATAACAGGCAAATCTAGTTCAGAATTGTTGGGATTATAGGTCCCCAATTCTGAGCCAACATTAAGGCCCCAATCAAAGTCTAATATGCAATAATAAGCATTTATGTGCTAAAACTATCAACCATGCATAGCACTTCGGCAATAACTAAATATTTCCCCATTTTTTCTACCTTCTTCAAACTTCTGCTTTACCTCCATCCAAAATCTACCAGAATAGAAGTATGGTAGTATGAATTTTCTGTAGACTTCTGACTCCATATTCACATTCATAAATTAATAATAATCTGGGTTTTTATTTGTTATTGCTCTTCTGTTTATTATATTTGTTTATTTCTCTCTTTTTATGACTACTTGATATTGTTGGCTTATTTCTGTGTTTTCATTGCTGCATGAATGTTGTGCTTTTTGTTGCTTCACCTATATTGGCTGCTAACTTTTACTTTTGTTTGTTAAGGTTGGTCTTTATAGGATGCATTAGCTATCTGTAGCAATGTGTTGACAGAATGATGGTATAAAGAAAATGTAAAAAGCAAACTAAATGCTACAGGCATGTTTTTGGCATCTCTTACACCTGAAATGGGTTTCCTTCACAAGAGCCAATATTTCTGGATCAGTTGCGATGCACTTTGTCTCTTCTAATCTGTAATATATTTATATCAACAGACCAAAGCTATAAATTCAGTACCGACACGTTTCATAGTGTGAACCTTCCGATCTGCTCTAATCCCCAGATTAGATACTGAAGTGCTGCTTCAGTTATGCAGCATTATCGCATCCTATCACTTGGCCTCTTTTCAAACTGTAGCATTTATTGACAATACTTTCAAAGCTGTTGCTAAGTTGTGAGCACTCTGCCTTATCAACTTTTGCTTTTACAGCATCACTTAGGTAGACTTTTGTGCAGGAATTGCTATGCTAATATCACTGATACAGAAAGGTCTATGTCTGGCCTGGGTAGAGGAATTTGTTTTCTGGCAGAGATCTCTCTGTATAAATTTGTACAGATCTTCCCTTCTTCATACTTCCCTATGCAATTGCAAAAAAATCCATGTGATTTCCTGGAATGTTGTTTGACTTTTTATTTCCTTGATATTTCATAATATTAGCTAAATTATATATACCGTATTTTTCAGAGTATAAGATGCACCTTTTTACCCCCCAAAAGAGGGTGAAAACTTGGGTGTGTCTTATACATCGAATGTAGCCCCACCCAGCCACCCCCACTCTTTGAGCTTTGCCTGCCAGCAATTTACCTTTTTGCAGCAAACAGCAGCAGAGCCTCATTAGCCACTGATTAGCTGCCTCCCGACACTCAGCTGATTATGGCAAACCCACATGTTAAAATGAAAGTGAAACTAAAGCTGCACGGAGTCAAATTGCTGGAGGGAGTCAAATTCTTGTGCTAACCAGACTGTGCTGAAACTGGCTGTTTTTTGCTGCAAGAAGTCAATAACTATAAATGCCTATAGAATGTTCAAATTATTAAACTTATTTTTAAAGATTGTTTTATTATTGTTCTAAACCAGGGGTCTCCAACCTTGGCAACTTTAAGACTTATGGACTTCAATTCCCAGAGTTCCTCAGCCAGCCAGCAATTATATATATAATTGGTGTTTTGAATGAATTAATTAGTTGGCTGAACTGTTGGTTCATACTGATCAAGAAACAGTAAATCTATAGTAAATCTACAGGCCAAAAAGTAGCCAAAGGTTGCCCAATTGCAAACCTTGAGTTCACCTTGAGTTCCAATAATAATAATTTATCACAAAAATAAACATCAGATGGTTTAAAAACCTGATTAATTACAAATATGTTAACTATATTATTATTTAATAATAAACAATATTTATTTAATAATAAATAACTGTAAAAAGTATCTCTTTGTTGTGATGTATTTTTCAATATTTGAATTTTTTTCACTTAGGGTCAAATGACTAAAGCGGTATAAAAGTACTCATAATTAAGTAAATATTTAATTACATCTCCCCTCCCCCATGTTTGCCATGATTCCCTGCCCAGAAGGATTTTACTTGTAATTTTCAAAACATATATAACTTACAACTTTTGGACCAGTTTCATCCAGTTTTGGTTGCCATGATGTAAAACAAGATGTTGACACTATAGAAAGAGTGACGAGAAAAGCAACAAAGATTATTAGGGGACTGGAGGCTAATACATATAAAGAATGGTTGCTGGAATTGGGTATGTCTAGTTTAATGAAAAGAAGGAGTAGAGGTGATAGCAGTGTTCCAATATCTCAGGGGCTGCCACAAAGAAAAGGGAGTCTCCAAAGCGCCTGAGGGTAGAACAAGAAGCAATGGGTGGAAACTAATCAAGGAGAGAAGCAACCTAGAACTAAGAATAAATTTCCTGACAGAACACTTAATCAGTGGAACAACTTGCCTCCAGAAGTTATGATGTTCCAATACTGGAAGTTTTAAAGAAGATATTGGACAATAATTTGTCTGAAATGGTATAAGGTTTCCTGTCTGAGCAGGGGGCTAGACTATAAGACCTCCAAGGTTTCTTCCAACTCTGTTATTCTATTCTATTCTAGTGCAGGAAATGCAACAAAACTATTACTAAAAATGGAGCCAGGTACCTATTGTGATAGAATAGCAATAGCAATAGCACTTTGACTTATATACCGCTTCATAGTGCTTTACAACCCTCTCTAAGCGGTTTACAGAGTTCAGCATATTGCCCCCAACAATCTGGGTCCTCATTTTACCGACCTCAGAAGGATGGAAGGCTGAGTCAACCTTGAGCCGGTGAGATTTGAACAGCTGAACTGCTGAACTAGCAGTCAGCTGAACTTGCAGTACTGCTTTTAACTACTGCGCCACCTCAGCCTTCATTAGAAGGCTTTCTAATGATTCCATTTTTAAAAAAACATTTTGTTGCTTAATGATGAAGCTGAATATCAGGAAAGTAAAATAATCTGTCCAAACATCCAGCTTTGACCACTTTAGAAGAAGAGATTAACTTTAAGGAACTCCGGTTGTTTAACTATTTCAGGTTCATAAGCATAAAAGAATGTTAAAATCATCTACCAATTGAACCCTCTATGCATCATTGATAGACGGTTAGTCTGAGAATTCAGGCAACTGTAGCTGTATCTGGTTTTGGATTTTTCACTATTGCAAGAAATCACAGCAAATACGGTTTATTCTCAGTAATGGGTACCTCTATATTCTTTCATTTTCTTGTCAACTTGAAGAGGTTTCTCTTTTCACAGGTTAACAATTGTAGTGGAGACATTTATTGGCTGCGGCTGTTCATGGGAATGCCAGCTGAAGAGAATTTGTTACTAGTACTGTCGCCAAGTGAACTGTCACCTTTCCATCCCTGATGATGATCCTGAACTATTTGGACAGAGTTGATCAGCTTATCATTCTGCTGCTGCAGAAAGATGTTACTTCCTGAAGGTCTATCCTTCAGCAGAAGATGCAAGGCAACATGTAGGAATGTGGAAGATGAAAATATTTCATCAAAATATTTCACTAGAAGAGTCCTCCACTCCTCTGCTCACAACAGAATACCTTATGCCACCAGACTTGAAATTCTGGCCTTAGACAACTTACAGCTACGTCACCTAAGCGTAGTTCATAAAATTATCTGCTACAATGATTACCTGTCAATGACTACTTCAGCTTCAACCACAACAATACATGAGCACGCAATAGATACAAACTTAAAGTTAACCGCTCCAAACTCAATTGCAGAAAATACGACTTCAGCAACAGAGTGATCAATGCCTGGAATACACTACCCAACTCTGTGGTTTCATCCCCAAACCTCCCACATTTTAACCTTAGACTGTCTACTGTTGACCTCACCCCATTCCTAAGAATGTAAGGGGCGTGCATAAGCGCACCAGCGTGCCTACAGTCCCTGTCCTAATGTACCCTTTTATTTTTGTTCATATTCATTTCATGTATTCAAATAATGTTTATACTTATATGTACTATCTAATACATGTTTGACAAAATAAAGAAAAAATAAAATATAGAAATAAAATAAAGAAAAAAAGAAAAAAAGAAAAAAGAAAAAAAGAAAAAAAGAAAAAAAGAAAAAAGAAAAAAAGAAAAAAAGAAAAAAAGAAAAAAAGAAAAAAGAAAAAAAGAAAGACAAAGAGATGAACCACTGCAGACATATTGGAATAATGGCTAGCAGTAATGACTACTATAAAGCCTATGTTAGAGGTGAACCAAATACATTGAGGGTTTAGATTGAAAAGATATAAAATTGGAAATTGGGAAAGTCAAATACAAGACAAAACAAGAACAAAAAAGACTACATATACAACATACATATAAATAATGTTGCTCTTATTTTACCATTTAATACATATATATATATATATATATATATATATATATATATATATATATATATATATATATATATATATATATATATATATATATATATATATATATATATATATATATATATATATATATATATATATATATATATATATATATATGTATGTATGTATGTATTAAATGCCTTGATGGTCCCAGTGAGGGGCTGAAAGGCAAAAAGGAAGCTGTGATGCTTTCTCTCCCATATTTGGGTACACCAGGATAACACGACAGAAAAACATATATAACCCTTTCCTGGTGAAAGAGCTGATTGGGAACAGAGCCTATGGCCTAATGGTTAAGTTGCTGCCCTGCAAGGCAGCCGGCCCGGGTTCAAATCCCAGTAAGGGGTATGGCTATCTGACGAGAGCAAAATGAGCTCGAAATAGATCTATAATAGTCTCCCTTTATTTTCATTTATCAGCAAAAAATCCTACACACACACATAATCTTGTTGTATTATCAAATTCAGAATCTATAAATCCCAACAATAGTTGTTTATATCTTCAAACTGAAATGAACCTAGAAATATTGTCTCACTATTATGTTTTAAACAGACACTTTCTGATATATGACACTGAAGTTTGTTTACATCATGGCAAAAGTAATGGAACACGTCCAATGGGCAAAGGTCCAGATTTTTGACTGATGATAATAGAATGCAGCTGTTCTGGCCTCTTTATGAATGGAGACAATTCATAATTCACATTTTGCTTATAAAGAAAGTGTGTTTAAATAATGTTTTCCCTTTGAAATGAAGCCTTGTAAGTTTGCAAGCCAAGGTGATATACCCATCTCTCTGCTCCACTCTAGAGCATTCATCTGGTATTCAGGAATGGAAGTCTCTCGAGGACAAGAAAATACTCCATGCTTTAAGTTACAAACTATGAAATATATAAACTATGCCTTGAGATTGGGAGATTGGGAGGCTTTGATGGAAGTGATGATAATTGGCCAAATGATTATAATTTAATCATTTTAATTATCAACACTTCTAATACCTTCCTACGACCAGTTAGGTCCCACAGAGAGGGCCTCCTCCGGGTCCCCTCAGCCAAACAATGTCGGTTGGCAGGGCCGCGGGGGAGGGCCTTCTCTGTGGGAGCCCCGTCCCTCTGGAACCAACTCCCACCAGAGATCCGGACCATCCCCACTCTACTGGCCTTCCGTAAAGCCGTGAAAACATGGCTCTTCCGACAGGCGGGGTGAATAAGGAGATCAGATTCCCCCATGAATGGTGTTTTTGATAATGTTCTAATACTGCTTTATTTTTAAAATTGTTATTATTGCTTTTAATGTACGTTTCTTATCCATGTTGTACGCCACCCTGAATCCTACGGGATTGGGCGGCCTATAAGAGTGTAGAAATAAATAAATAAATAAATAAATAAATAATATTAGGAAAAAATAGTGCAACAGCAGAAAATTAAGCAATGCCCTTGGCAAGGTCAACATTGAAAAACATGGATGATAATCTTTGTTATGTAATATACCACAACTTAAGGTGCTAGTTGTTTGTTGAATTCAGAGTTCTTGTTTCTGCTTGTTCATTTTTCAGTTTACACATTTTAGGAACTGAAGAACAATGCCATTATGTGTATTTTAGAGCTAGTCCTTTGTGTATCAGCAGTAAAATAGACTAAATCACCATCTAGAAATTGCACAAGGCTATTCATACTGTTCCCAAATAATGATGATGAACATCAAGAGCAGAGAATTACTCTAAGAACTGGGGTCCTACAGTATATTTGTAGGACATTTGACACATATCCTACAGACATTTCCAAATTTAGTGCTGATGCCATGGAATGGTTTCTCCATTAAGATCAGAATGGTACGATCAACCTCCCAAGTAAATCAGACAAGAAACCCAACAAGATGAATGAATTATATTTCATTGTTAAGGCGCTATTAACAGAATCTTGCAAGTCTGAACGTACTAAACTCCTGCTGTCTCTTTTTATCACCTGATGAGTTAGGATGGATCCTTTCTAAGACTTTTTTTCTTCTTTGTCCGTTATTCCCTCCTCCACCTTTTAACTAATCATTCCCTAGCCAGCATTTCTTCCCCTTGCCTGCCAAGGTCATTCTCACATAACATTATTGGTACCTTTCCTGGTAGCTTTTAGGAAGTTAGTCAAAATGGGATTTTAAAGAGACCCTTTCAGTAATATAACCAGTGATTATTGTTCTTATTGTTGATCTGTGTTACCTTGGTTTTGTTATTTGGATTGTATTTTGTTTTAGTTCTGAAGTTTTCATTGGTAGTAACTACCAAGAGTCATGAGATTGCTGTGGAATTAAATTCAGACCAATCAATCAATATTTGAAATTCACCTTCCAGGATTCTCAGTAATGGACATGCTGGTTTGGGAATTCTGGGAATTACAAACCATAACTGAAACTTATGCAAAAAAAATCAGAAAGTGGTCATAATAACTGAAATGGTAAGTTAAAATCTGGCAATTTTGTTGTGTTTGTTTGTGTGTGCAATAAAAGGCAACATGACCTAGTGCAATTTCTGCTCTGAACATTAAACCATAACAAGTTCAGTCAGCTTGTTAGCTCATTTTATTTTCATAAAAGTTCTAATTTTCAATAACAGATGCTTCAAATTATACATTGGCACCTTTTGCTAGATTATTTGAGGAGTAACCCGAAGCCCAATATTTACAGCTTTTATAGCACAGATCTGTATTTGTTTTATTGTTTATCATCCTGAAATCTCAGCAGAACTATTTGTGCCAAGTGTAATTTAAATCAGCCATGGTTCCCAGCTGTTGTCAGGCTCCATCCAGCTTCACCTGTATGGAATCAGGAAATAGTAGCTACACAATATTTCATGTTATCTGAGAGCAGAAGGTTGTAATGGAATACCAATCTAGACAAGGAAGCCATATCATCTTTCTGGAATTCCCTGTTAAAGAATATATAAATAATATATATCTTAACTTTTATATAAACATGACATAAACAACAATATTTAGATTTGTCTATCAGCTAGAACTCATTTCTATCTATTTCCCTTTTCTTTCTCCTTTTAGTCCCACAAATTATGGGTGGGGATTAATTAAAATTCTGTGCATTGAATGATTTCACATCGGTTTGCTGTGCATTAAATGATTTCAAATTGAAATCAGCAACAAATACGTATTTCCAACTGCTCCCCACCTCCTGCAAACTTTGAAGAGGCAAAACTGAATGCTACCAAAACAAAGTCAACATAAATAACTGGATAATGTTCCTAATATTAGAACTACGGCCTTAAAATGGTTTACCCAACAATGGATCTTTTTTCATAAACCACCACAGCTATGATGATTTTGCATACATCAAAACACACACAGGTTTGAATTGATGTTCACTTTTGACCTCATTAAAGGTAAGTTCATTTTAAAAATCTCATAGCTTCAGATTTTAAATGAGTTACTTGTGAGTAAGATGACTTCATCACATAGATTTCTAGAATTTTTTTAATAATAAAAGTAGGCTAATGGCAATCACCTATGGTCTAATTTTTTTTTAGCTATTCTATCAAGCTTGATTAATTTAATAGATTTTAATGAAGTCATTTAAAGATAAGCCTACGGATTCAGATGGTGAAATTTGAGGAATTCTCTGCATTTTTCCACTTACCATATTTTTTGGAGTATAAGATGCACCTTTTTCCTCCCTAAAAGAGGCTGAAAATTTGGGTGCGTCTTATACTTCGAATGTAGCTTTTTCAAAGCTTTTTTTCCAGCCCTAACGAGGTGCTAACGATCTTACCGGCTTCCTATTCCCTCCAAAGAAGGTTTTTTCCAGCCCTAAGTCTTTGCAGGCTTGTTTTCATTCCTACGCCCTCTGAAAAAGCGGTGCTTTTCAGCCCTAACGCGGTGCTAATGATCTTCCTGGCTTGCTGCATTTATTTTTATTCCTACTCCCTCCGAAGCAGTTTTTCCTGCCCCAAGTCTTTGCAGGCTTGTTTTCATTCCTACTCCCTCTGAAAAAGGCTTTTTCAGCCCTAACCAGAGGATAAAATAATGTGCTGAAGCTGAACAGACTAAGGACGCTAGCCAGATGAATACCTGGTAGGTAGATTCCCCCACCCCTATTTTCCTCCCCCAAAACTAAGGTGCGTCTTATACTCCGGTGCGTCTTATACTCCGAAAAATATGGTAGTTCAAACATTTATTATAAAATTTATTATAAAATTTGGAGGGAAAGTTTTTGAATTCGTGCTGGAGCTCATCCTCAGGGAACTTCTCTCTCTCTCAAGAATATGGAGAGAATAAGAGAGAAGTTCCCTGAGGAACGTCCGGCGAGAGAGAAGTGGGAATGGGCTCCCGCACAAATCCAAAAACTTGGAAGACAACCTCTGGTCCTGGTGACCGATTCAGATTGGATCCCGCAATCCTCTCAGTGCACAAGAAGCTGGTTTTTCAGCCCCTCCTCAAGAAGCCATAAACTTGACCATGAAGAAACATTTTTTGTTCCAGAGAAACATGAAATGGGCCTAAAAGATTATTAGTTCTAATGATTAAATAAAGTTTTCAAGACATGAAGGTGTTGTTCTTCTGAATACATGGGAGAGCGATGAAAATGGTGGGAGACGAGATGTATTTCAGAACTGAGTACCCATTTGCTCTAATGAAAATTAACCATTTAATTCTTGGATGCTCCCTGTGAACCTTGCTGACTTACTCAAATCTGACCTTATTGCACCTTCAGTGAAATTGTAAACATCATTACAGAATGTACTTATCAGTCCAACATATATGGAAATTGTACAAGCAGACACTCTTCTTAGGTCTTGTGTATGGCCCATGCTGTTTCCAAAATGTTTCCCCCTTGTTTAACTGAATGTGATACAGATATCTTCAGTCACTTCTGAGAAAACTGGATTCAGTTTGAAATCAAGGTGGGCCACAACCCATTCATTTAAGTATCTGTTAAGTTATGAAGCATTATACTTTCAGCTTTAATAGATGAAAAATAAATGCCTACAGAAATCTGTTTTTAAACTCTGGGATAGTTATATTTCAACTTTTGCCACAATGTCAATTGAATACATTAGGATTTTACAAGGGTGAAAAATGTCTCCCAGCACTTTCTTCTGATAGAACAAAAAGCTTTGTTTCACTTATACCGACCAAAGATAAGGAATCAATTGCTTTCTTTCTCTCTCACTCTCTCCTTCACACTCTCACTCACACACACCCGTTATATATGCCTTATATCCATCAGCACCAACTTGGCCTCCAATAATCTTAGCTTTTTCTTTCTTCAGAGCTATTATCTAACTGCTAAACATATTTTGTTTCCATTACAGTTAAACTGCAATATTTTTTTCAGAAACTGTAATCTGTATTAGTTATATTACTTGAACTATACTAAGATAAATCATTCATTTGCAGCAGTTATATAGAACTATATTTTTAACAAATTGTAGTCTTTCAAGCAATATTCAGAAGAGATCTGTTTGATCGTTATTATCATTTTTATTGAGAAAACCTGAGCTGGAACCTAATTTTGTTATACTTTAGTAATGATAAAGACTAAAGATTACCTCAAATTAATCTTGACTCTTGGGAACTATATGAAGATCTCCTCTTGGTAAGAGTATGAAAGTGAATGTGCAGCCATCTGCAGAAACTTCTCCTACTTAAGCATTCATATTTATTTATTTATTTATTTATTTATTTATTTATTTATTTATTTATTTATTTATTTATTTATTTATGTATTTATTTATTTATTTACTTACTTACTTACTTACTTACTTACTTACTTACTTACTTACTTACTTACTTACTTACTTATTTATTTATTTATATACCGCCTCACAATGCAAGCACTTTCTAAGCAGTTTACACCAGTAAGCAATGTATATTTATATTGCCCCCAACAATCTGGGTCCTCATTTTACCTACCTCGGAAGGATGGAAGGCTGAGTCAACCTTGAGCCGGTGAGATTTGAACCGCTGACCTGCGGATCACAATCAGCTAAAGTGGCCTGCAGTACTACACTCTAACCGCTGCGCCACCTCGGCTCGTATACAATGTAATCATCAACATCCACTTATAAATATGGTTATATCCATGTTTAAAATTTTCAAGTGCTTACTGAATTACAGATACAAAGAAAAACTATTAATCCAAAATACCTATTTCAACTAAAGGTAAAGGTTTCACCTGTCAAGTTGTTTCTGACTCTAGGGCAGTGATGGCTAACCTTTTCCGGACGGAGTGCCCAGAGCGCATGTGCCCGAACCCCCAAAATGCAATGCGTGCTCATCCCCGTTCATGCACGCGCACCCCCACATGCCCCCCACCCCCTGCATGCATGCATGACTCCCCACATGCCCCCTGCCCCCATGCATGTGTGCACAACCCCCCTGCATGCGTCCTGCCCCCATGCATGCGTGCACATCCCCCCGCGTGCCCCCCACTCCCCACATGCACGGCAGAGACCCGGCAACCAGCTGGCCAGCGGGACACATGCACGGCAGAGCTGAACTGGGGCAACGGCTCGCGTGCCCACAGAGAGGGTGCTGCATGCCACCTGTGGCACACATGCCATAGGTTCACCATCACAGCTCTAGGGAGTGGTGCTGATCTCCATTTCTTACACAAGGAAGCCAGCATTGTCCAAAGAGTTTTTCTGTGGTCATGTGACCAGAATGGCTATATGCCAAAAGCACACCAAACACTGTTATCTTCCCACCGAAGCGGTACCTATTAATCTACTCACATTTGCATGCTCTCAAACTGCTAGGTGGGCAGGAGTTGCTGTGAGTAACGGGAGCTCACCTCATGACGCGGCATTCAGGTCTCAATCCCAGGCTGTCAGCTTTCCAGCTGACAAATTCAGCCTCTGTAACTGCTGAGCCACATGCCCCCTTTTCCAAAAAGTATGGAAAGCCCATTAATGGCATCTTTATAAATATTGATTTCCAACCCCAATCCTAACTGAGCTGAAGATTTTCCTTCTTTTTCTTAATATAGTACCAGCAGAAGTACTGGTCTCTGAACATCCAATCCAATTTTTTAGGTGATTCCCAACTTCTGTCAGACTTTAAATGATGAGCATTCTGTATTACATCTGGGGGGCACCAGGTTGAAGAAAGCTCCCATCATGTTTAGTCTTAACTCTGTGTTAAGTAGCATCTACTCTGCTACAAAATTATTCTGATCTGATCAGAGATTGAGGTGTCCAGAAGACTAATGCATCCAAGCTTTAATGCCAAATCCACTGTTTACCTAAGAGTTTCAAAAGACTTGTATGAGCTATATTGGCAATATTAGTTCAGCCATCACCTCTCAGGCTTTGGTGAACCTCTCTGTTATCTCTTAAGTACTTATATGACATTCTCATTTTTTCTTTTCTAATGTGTTTTGCCAGGATGAAAACTGGAGTGTTTTTTGCTGCCATAAGGTAGTAGCTCCAAAGCCCTTATGAAAACCAATATGTGTTTAACATATAAACATAAAACAACAGATTAAAAGGTTGAGTAAGAGATAAACAGAGACAGATGGTACAAACCTAATTAATAAAAAAATATAAATAGCGAAATGAAGCTATACTACTGCTTTCATGTCTAATTTAATTAAGGGAAAGGTTTCCATGACTTTAGCTGCTACTAGGAAATCATACAAGAGGTAATCAGAAAAAAATAATTTAAATAATATTATCCATTTTCTTTTTGTTAAAAAAAATGGCTTAGTTGATAAGCATTCCTTTCACTCTTTGGAACAGTTTTTGCCAGACAGTGACTGCTTCAAACATGATATTTAATTACTTTAGAAAAATAATGTATTGCTATGAGGATCACTATATCCACTAGTCTCTCTTCTGTACCCAAATTTACTTTGTTTTCTAAAATTATTTTCAGTTTTAAAAATAGAATCAAAGGAGTGATATGCCACAAAACAAATGTCAGTCTAAAGAACCAACTGTGTTTATAAGAATATCACTGGGCCATTCAGATTTAACAATATATAGCAATACTTTCTAATAAATGGGTGTATATAGCAATATCAATAGCACTTAGATTTATATTCCACTTCATAGGACTTTACAGCCCTCTTTAAGTGGTTTACAGGGTCAACATATTGCTCCCAACAATATGTCATTTTAGATGACCTCGGAAGGACCTCGGAAGGATGGAAGCCTGAGTCAACCTTGAGCCGGTCAGAATTGAATTGCTGGCATCCGGCAGAATTAACCTGCAATACTGCATTCTAACCACTGTGTCATAACGGCTCTAAATCATGTATCATGAAAATTATTTTGTGAATAGACAAGCCCATCCCCTATGGACAACTATTTTAAAGGCCACAAATAAGCTTTCAAAATTCATTGTATGTCCATTTTCTAAAAAATATTCACTAAATTTGGTGCTGCAAAGAGATATGTGCTTTTAATGGTAACCAGCCTATGAACTTCCACATCTTGCACAAATTCATCATAGTAGCAAAGTATTTTGAAGTTTTGGCATCCATTTTTGATGAATTGAAATTTTTCATGTCATTCAAATCCAGACAAAGTCAAAACTGTAAATAGTAGAACAACAAAATGATAATTTATGAAACTCCTTATACACCATGGTTAAAAGTAATCACAATTTCATCTCCAAATAACTTTTTAATTATTATGAATTGGGACTTCGGGGGAACTATGGTAATCTATGGTAATCACAGAACTGACAACTATGGCACAGACCAAGGAATTGGTGAGTAGGCCAGTTCATTGGAGAGGATGAGATATTGCTTATTTGTGCTCCAGATGGCTGCTCTTCATGAGGAGATCACAGGTCAATGGTGGGTTCCTACTGGTACTGTCCGGTGCTCTGTTCCGGTAGGGGCCCGCCAATTGCGTAAGGTTGGCGCGACGGCTCCGGTGCTTTCTTTGCCAGTCCGTGTGTGCCACCATCTTTTTTTGGGAATTTTTCGCAGTTTTTGGCTCTCTGCGCATGCACAGAAGTAAAATTGTCCTGCACATGCGCAGAGAGCCGAAATCACACAAGAGGATGCGTGCGTGTGCATAGCATGTGCGCGTGGACAACATTGTGATGTGCACCAGTAGGAGAAGGTAAGAGGAACCCGCCCCTGCCACAGGTCAGTGGTTTTCTGCAGGTTTGAGTGCTGGAAAATGATGGTATCAGCAATCTTGATTGCGACCAAGCAGAGCCTTTTAAAAGACACTATCCCGACTTTCTAATCACTTTTGGAGATGCCTATTTACCATCTTAAAACTATTAGAGACTTTCTGAGTGACAAGTTTGAAAAATGTTCATTGGATGAGTGGATGAGTGTATTTTCAATCAAAACAAAAGAAAAATTACAAGCATAAGAACTTAAATAATTTAAATTAATTTGTGGTACATTATTTGAAAGGATTAAATATTACATTTTTCAATATGTTGTTGTTTCTAGTAATTCAGTGGTTCCCCCTTGTTTCAATGATGTGGCTTTAAAGATTTGTTTATAGATATAAGACATGGAAAGAAAGGATTTTTTTGTATTTTGGGGAAAAAATGATAAATTACTATGTAATGTAAAGGAATATGAAATTAATTTGCTTTTTGAAGATTATATATATATATATATATATATATATATATATATATATATATATATATATATATATATATATATATATATATATATATATATATATATATATATATATATATATATATATGATAGCTCTTAAGACTTTATTTTTTGCTAATAGATAAAACATGAAATATGGGATGAAGAGATTTTTAGTTGAAGTTACAGAAGGTGATAAGTTACTGAAATTATTTGTACCTGTCTTGATGGATGCAGAAAATAATTTCTTTATATTTTTTTCCTTTTTATATATTTACACTTTTAATTTTTTACATTTCTATTAGTTTGAATTGGTTTTTTTATCTTTGCATTTTTAAACTTCAATAAACATTCTTTAAAAAATGAAATAAACAGTTAAAAAGCTAAGTAAGATTTTGATCTAAGAAACTTATAAACAGATTAAAGATCCAAATCAATTTGCAATATTGATTTTCACTATAAGACTTTGAAGTATTATGATTATGATAATTATAAAATATAAACAGCTTCTCATGGGAAACAAACTTATGGCTATCCTGGCTACTGGAAGTCATAAGCTATTAAGACATGGCTCTTCCTGCAGGCAGGGTGATGTGACCAATGAACACCTTAGCTCTCCCCCAGGTATGAATGTGTTGTTTGGTTTTTTTTAATCTTTTAATAAATGAAATGTTTTTATTTTTTTTGCTACTGTTTTGTATTGTTCTTGTGCTCTGTTGTGCGCCGCCCTGAGTCCCCAGGGAGTAGGGCGGCATATAAGAACAGCAAAATAAATAAATAATAAATAAATAAAATAATGAAGATAAGTGATTATTTTTGAAACTGGAGGAAAGATTCTGAACAGAAGGGAAAAAAATTCAAGCCTGTTCTGGGTGCCAATTAATACTGGGACTTACAAAATGACATCAAACATTGTAACATCAGAAATATGAGAGGAAAATCTTATAGGAGAATAAGTGGCAGAGTTATTTAAACTTAATTTAGTTAAAAGAAGGATCAGATTACAATCCCTACATAGCCAGGAGTGAACTAAATCCAATCCCCCTTGAATTCTTTGGACCCTTATTTAACTTCAAGCAGGTGCTAACTGTTAGTTGAGAAGATATAGCAATAAATCAGTTTAATTAGACCTTTGCATGTAGACCTGATCTTTTGTGCTTGAGGTTAATCTTATTTATATATTTCTTTTCTTTTTCTTCTTCTTTTCGTTTTCTTTTCCAAAACACTTATAAGGATGGGGTGGAAATCTGTCCTCTGCTGAACACTGGTAAAGAACTATGTATTTGTATTTCTTTATTTGTCAAGCATATATGATTATAAGCAAAGTATAAACAGTAAAACATGATTGAATATATATGTAATAGTACAAGCATGAATAAGAGTAAAAGAGGTATGAATATATGGGTACATTAGGACAGGAACGGTAGGCACGATTGTGCGCTTATGCACGCCCCTTACCGACCTCTTAGGAATGAGGTGAGGTCGATGGTAGATAATCTGAGATTGAAGTTTTTGGGGTTTGGGGAAGAAAATACTGAGTCAGGTAAAGTGTTCCAGGCATTGACCACTCTGTTGTTGAAGTTGAATTTTTTGCAATCAAGTTTAGAGTGATTTACATTAAGTTTGTATTTATTGTGAGCTCGTGTATTATTGCGGTTGAAGCTGAAGTAGTCGTTAACAGGTAGGACGTTGTGGCAGATAATTTTGTGAGCTACACTTAGGTCAGATCGAAGGTGGTGTGGTTCTAAATTTTCAAGTCCCAAATTTTCAAGTCCAGAAGTCTTAAAGTCACCATGTTTGGGGACTCCCTGACCTAGACTAACCTGAAATTACAAATAATATCCAAGAATGAAAGTTCACACATGGATAGCCATGGAGAGAAGAACTACAGGAGGAGGAGGAGGAGGAGGAGGAAGATAGCTGAGGGACAGTGAGAGGTGGAAAGGCAGAGTGGAGGAGAGGGAAGGAGAAAGAAGTTCAGAACAACAGGAATTGACAAATTCCTTCTTATTAATGTTATTATTCTTGAAAATCTGAAATCATCTTCAACTACCCAATAATGAAGTTTACAGTTTGCCACAAGTCTTAAAGTTGCCAGGTTTTGAGGACCTTCTAGGTTGTTTTTTATTTGTTTCAATTTTAATTAGAAATATGTGGGATTGTATACTTTACATGGAGTGTGCAGTTAAAGTATAGTTCCCTATTTCTTCCCACCAGCAATGCATATTTAATCAACCTAAAATGGATTCTATTAGGTGCAAGAAATTTAAGTCTTGCAAACTGTTAAATAACAATCGAAAAATGCCAACGTTGAAATTTGCTGGACAAATTGCCAAATAAGTTGGTCTCTGATAAATAAAACAAAATCTGCTTTAGAAATACAAATGAATTAGTAAAAGAGAAAAAAATGAGGTTTCCTGAGGCTGCAATAAGTAAAGCCTGCTACCTCTTCTGGTATTAATCATAATAAGTGCTTTATCTCTTGCTGTCATGTTTAGTTTCTGCATGCAATTTACCTCTCAGGCAAGCTGTTCACAGTTATCAGCCAAGCTTATCTCTGAACGTATAGTCTTCAAGTGCCTAAATGTATTTCCATCAGAGTTCCCACAGTTAATGCGACAAAAGCCGACATAAGTGCTATTTTAAGACACTGCTGCCTCCCTTTACATAAAGCAGGGTCGCTTATATCCTGACCACTACAGTCACTTGAAGGGAGGGGGGGCACGGAGGGATGTCTATATTCTGAAACCAAACTGTAGCTTCAACCTGATTCTCAATGGTCATATGTTTTCTTTCTGTTTTCATTTGCATTTCATTTTTATTTCCTTTTCATTTTCTTCGCCCACCTTCTGCTCAACACAATGCAGCGGCTCTCAGGATTCCTGAAAAATTGGAAACATGCTAATTGCATTGTTTGAAAAGCTATAATGCACCGTTTTATAGAGCCAAAACAGGTTCTCAAGTTCTTATCATCGAGGCTTGAAAGATGAGGCAACTTTATCATTAGAAGGAGAATGCAACCTTTCAAAAGGTAGAGGCTGGGAGTATTACTTCCTTTCCTTCTGAGCTCTTCAGAACTTTTTATCTTAATAGAGTATATGTGCCAAATGCAAAATGATCCAGATTCCATTTTTTCAGCCTCAGGAATGAGTAAATTGTTGACAAAACTGGGAATCATCAAGTCATTGTGTGGGATATAATCAGTACATGGAATATGCTTTTTTGACATATACTGTAGGCAATAAAACATATGGGAAAAGATAGTTTTGAAATATTGGCAACCTGATAATATCCCATGCTGCATTGTCCTATTGTACCACAATGCTCAGTAATCGAAGGTAGCAATGTTCTATAAATATTGCTTAGTAGCTTACAGGATCAACCAATTGCCATGTTAGTTCCATAAATATGTGCTGAGTACTGGTGTTGCAACTATAGGAGTCAGCAGAAATCCTAAGAAAATGTTAGTTTGTCTAAATCATAAATTTTTAGATTCTCTAAAACATAAAAGGATAGAGATTAGGAAATTCTGAATATATAATAGTTATACTTAGAAAATAGAATAGAATAGAAAAATAGAGTTGGAAGGGACCTTGGAGGTCTTCTAGTCCAACCCCCTGCCCAGGCAGGAAATCCTACACCACTTCAGACAAATGGTTTATATTTATATTTATTATTAGAGTTGGAAGGGACCTTGTAGGTCATCTAGTCCAACCCCTGCTCAAGCAGGAGTTCCTACACCATTTGAGACAGATGGCAGTCCAGTCTCTCCTTGAAGGTCGCAAGTGTTGGGGCTTTCACAACCTCTGCTGACAAGCTGTTCCACTGGTTGATCGCTCTCACCGTCAGAAAGTTTCTCCTCACTTCCAGGTTGAATCTCTCTTTGGTAAGCTTCCATCCATTATTCCTGTTTGACTTTCTGGTGCCATAGAGAACAGCCTGATCCCCTCCTCTCTGTGGTATCCCCTCAAGTATTGGAACACTGCTATCATGTCACCCCTGGTCCTTCTCTTTGCCAGACTGGCCAAGCTCAGTTCCTGCAACCGCTCTTTGTATGTTTTATTTTCCAGACCCTTTATCATCCTGATTGCTCTCTTCTGCACTTTCTCTAGGGTTTCAATGTCTTTTTTGTAGTGTGGTGACCAAATGGTGGAGGTGGAGGATTCACAACCCATGGCAGGTGCTCTTGGCAACCAGAGAGTCCTCTAGGTAAGCAAACCATCAGCCAAGACAGAGGAGAAGACTAGACCTGAAAGTGATCCTGTGCCTTGGCTTTTGAGGCTGAAAAGGCACCCATGGAAAATTGGCTGCTGTGAAGATACAACATCTTCTTTAAAACTTCCAGTGTTGGAGCATTCATAACTTCTGGAGGCAAACTGTTCCATTGATTAAGTTTTCTAACTGTCAGTTAGTTAGTTCTAAGTTGCTTCTCTCCTTGATTAGTTTCCACCCATTGCTTCTTGTCCTACCCTCAGGTGCTTTGGAGAATAGCTTCACTCCCTCTTGTTTGTGGTTGTCCCTGAGATATTGGGACACTGCTATCATGTCTCCCCTGGTCCTTCTCTTCATTAAACTAGACATACCCAGTTCCTTCAACTGTTCTTCATATGTTTTAGCCTCCAGTCCCCTAATCATCTTTGTTGCTCTTCTCTGCACTCTTTCTAGAGTCTCAACATCCTTTTTGCAACTTGATCAAAATAAGAGCAAATCCTGGGTCAAAATATTTGTCTTCCTCAGTGGAACTTTAGAAAATTGCACTGTGACCGTAGGTTGTTGAATACACCTTAAAATGTTAATTTGGTCTCCAAGATCTGACTAACATGAAATGGCAAAGTAAATTTGCTAACATGAAATTGCAAAGCTACTACACATTGCTTCAATTAGTCAAAAGTCTTGCAGTAGTGTGCCCACTACTGTATTTCATGAAAACAAAATTGCATTCCACAGCTTGACCTGTAGAATCCTGCAGCTGCCAATTTTTTTTCCTCTGAGTAACAGATATATCAAATAATCTGCTTGAATGAATTAAATGGAGGAAAGCAAAGAAGTTGAGAAACCAAATGTCATAAATTCGGCAGCTAAGTAAACATTTATTGCCTCACTACTGGTCACATTTATTGCTTACTGGAAGTATACTGCTATTTTTTAAAATACAAGACAAATATTATCTT
Source organism: Diadophis punctatus similis (assembly GCA_023053685.1). Taxonomy (NCBI): domain Eukaryota; kingdom Metazoa; phylum Chordata; class Lepidosauria; order Squamata; family Dipsadidae; genus Diadophis; species Diadophis punctatus. Next base: position 50,641,239 of record JALIGW010000006.1, on the reverse strand, counting down.
AGGGGACATATAATTATAGGATTATAAGAATAGATATTTAGAATATTTTAGAATAAAGGAGGATCACAAAAAGATCTTCAAAGACGCTCTATCTCTGGAACTTGAAAGCAATGAAACTTTGTTTGCATCTTGTGCAAGAGTATGGTCTGTTCTACAATTCTGTGTGAGAAAATAATATTGCACAATAATCTTATGACACTAGGAAAGCAGGACCAACTCATATGAACATGCTTGAAAATTGTCATTTTTCATCTTCCCTTGTCTTTGCTAATAACATTGGGTTGGATGTAAAAAAAGTTCTCCATTTCTTTAAATATATGTATTTTTATAAGTGCCAAGAATGAAAGAAATTCACGCTGGAGGAAAATGATGTTGGGCTTTCTAGAAAATGTGTATTTTATGTGTTCTATAACATATCAGAGGAAGAGGGACAAGAACAACTTCATCATTGCAAAGGTATGTCTGCACATGAACAAAGGTTTTGCCATGTTTTCCCATTGCAGCAGAGACTTCACACATCACTCAGATTTCAAAAGCAACTTGTCAGGTCACACAAAGAATAGTTCAATGGGGACTTGGAGATGGTTGACATCTCAGAAACTATGTAAATTCTCTTCAAGTATTTATCTGACCTCAGACTGATATTAGAACCATTACAAAAGCAAAAGCTAAATATACAAAACTCATACTTCATTTCATGCAAAATTATTCCTAAGAATATTCTTCTCATTATTATTTTTTTGGTCACTTCTTTATCATTCGTTACATACATGAATTTTTAGTACCTCCTTTCACTGAAAGAGAAGAGTCTAAAATAAATGAAGTCTTAAAAAAAACATTCCAAAATGATTAGTGAGACTGATGGATAGTATCTATTGTTTATTCTGTCTTGAGATTTAAATAGGCTCACATTCCACAAGTTACTAATAGCTGCATGGTGTAATATTTTTTTTGTCTTGAAAAGATGGAGAAACTTACTGTACCTTAAAGTTAGCTTTAGCTTTTAGGGATGTACCAATACTTCCAAAAATGCTAACAAATATTTCAATTTTTAAAAATAAGCTACAAATAGTATAAACAGCATTTACAGGCGACAAACAGTATAAATACTGTTAAGTTTTATAGAACAAGGTAACATTTTCAAATGTAACTTTATGTATAGGCTATTACTTCAGACTTTTTTTTACTTATAACTTTTTTGTTTGTTGTTCTTTTAAAAGAAATGAATTTAGTTATGCAGTTTATTGGAGAAAATATATTTCCTTGATGTGGATGCAATCATCTTAGGAATATGTCCCCATAGCAGAATCACAGGGTGGGGAGGTAATGGAAGTCACCAAGACCTGAAAATAAGCAGGTCTAAAAGAAATGAATTATTAGTATTAGAAGTACTAATTCAACTTCATTTCTGGAGTTCAAGATATTCTCTCTCATATCGAGAGAGTCCAGAAATATTTCACAAGAAGAGTCCTTCTCTCCTCCACTCACAACAAAATACCTTATTCCACCAGACTTGAAATACTGGGATTAGACAATTTACAACTACGTCGCCTCCGATCTGATCTAAATGTAGTTCATAAAATCATATACCAAAATGTCCTTCCTGTTAATGACTACTTCAGCTTCAACCGCAACAATACACGAGCACGTAATAGATTCAAACTAAATGTAAAGCGCTCCAAACTCGACTGCAGAAAATACGACTTCAGCAACAGAGTGATCAATGCCTGGAATGCACTACCTGACTCTGTGGTTTCTTCCCCAAACCCCAAAAACTTTAACCTTAGATTGTCTACAGTCGACCTCTCCTCGTTTCTAAGAGGTCTGTAAGGGGCGTGCATAAGCGCATCAGCGTGCCTACCGTCCCTGTCCTACTGTCCAATTGTCCTCTTTTATCATTACTTTTTACTTATGTTTATACAAATTACTACTATACATGTTTGACAAATAAATAAAATAAATAAATAAATAAATATTTAATTCCCTAAACTGTCTAAGATGACAATATTTAAAACAATATTTTTGGACTATCTTTCATGACCAAGTTTATTTATTTGATTTTTTTTATTCATTTCATTTTGTATCATTGCCCATCTCCACCAGTGATTCTGGGTAGTAACCAATCTTAAAATAAGTTGAAAACAATTCCAGCTATAAATACAAATTACTCCAATAGCCAAGGGAGGTATCAGAATCACCAATCACAAGCAGAGCCAGAAAATGAGACCCTTCACACAGTGACAACCCAGGCCTGGACACAAGTCTTCAAGGCCTTACCTATGACATATCAGGAAAAAAATCAGTAACTATAATAATTATTTTTAATTAAAATGACATGAAATCCAACACTGCAAAAATTAAAATATCAATCCCCAAGACAGTCAAGTCCAATTATATTTAGAATCCAAAACAGAGTAATTTATTCCATGGATATATCAATGCCCATTTGTTTGTTTGTAAAACAGATAAAAACGTCATTGCCGTCTCAATCTTTGATCTCCTTCATCTCCACATATTGAGTGAGGAAGACCAATATGTCATCTCAATATGAGTACAACAATGTATGCATTCTGGATCCATGTAAGAGCCGAGGTGGCGCAGTGGTTAAATGCAGCTACTGCAGGCTACTTCAGCTGACTGCTAGTTCAGCAGTTCAGCTGTTCAAATCTCACCAGGCTCAAAGTTGATTCAGCCTTCCATCCTTCTGAGGTCGGTAAAATGAGGACCCAGATTGTTGGGGGCAATATGCTGAACTCTGTAAACCGCTTAGAGAGGGCTGTAAAGCACTATGAAGCGGTATATAAGTCTAAGTGCTATTGCTATTGCTATGTCATGTGAACAGTTGTGCTCTCTTCAAAAAAATGAAGCCATGACAGTTCCCTCTCAGAACTCCTAGCAGAGATCAAGAAAGTGATGTCTGTAAGAAGCTCAGAAATGAGGTCAGAGAAAGGATGGGAACTGTGGCTGCAGAAAACCTGCCCCTCTTTCACGTGCATCAAGTGAAAGACATATATAAAAAGGACATCATTTTTTTATCACAGCTGTGGCTGCAATCTTGACTTTTTTTATACAGCCCTCCTCCCAAACCTTTTCAGCAATAGCTAAATAAGCTAATAACAATGTTTCTTCGTGTTCAAACTACAAGATTTAAGGGTAGAGGAAGCAGAGTTTGTGAAAAATATCCTCATGCTGCTACAAAGCAATTATATAATATCTATGATTCCACTTTTAAATATAAAAATCTGTATGCTGTGCAAGGGGAAAGAGGACTTTGAAAGAGCTGATTTCTTCCAATTAAATTGTTTGAAAATATGGTAAGCTAGTATTGTTTTTAGATTTAAAAATAACTTTGAGCCTCATTTTAACAGCCTTCACATAACTAAATCATCAGAGCTTATTTATGTAAAATCACACCTAGTGAAACATATTTTTACATATTTATGAAATGATTTTACCAATTAGCTAATGGATGTTGCCAATCTATTTCAAAAGAGTATGCACAAAATACTCTTAAAATTAATTGTACATTGAGGCATTTCCTAAATAACTACAGCATGGGGCTATTTCAAATTTGTTTTGCATCTCTGAAGACTAAATAATGTTTGGTAGCAAATATCAAGACGATTTTGTGGCTACAGTTTGCAGAGTTCCATAAAATGTGGAATTTTTATTTTGATTAGCAAACTGGCCATCTGTTACTCTCTGCCAAAAAGAGATTTTTTTTAAAGAGTATCTTTAAAAATCCACATTTATTAAAAGATTATTAGATGATTTAGAAATCTGCACAAGAATAGTGTTTGTATAATGCTCAAATAAAGTTTTTTATTATATGATCATGAAGTACTCATATTTTGCTCAAGTGCATGTTTTATTTTTAGAATTTATCAAATATTGAACTTTTATATGATGACTGAAAGTGGGTTAAACATTCCTTTTACAAAAATAAGTATAAAACTTTTCCATTCATTCTGGTTCAAGATCCTTGCTTTATAACAAAACTGTGTAATAAACTTTAGTTAAAAACTAATTTACATGAATTGTTTAAAATAATTATATAGGTTTATATATGTTAAAAGAAAAAAAGGAACAAAAGAGAAGAGAAGCAATAAATGAACTACCGTATTTAAAGAAAACGTAATTGATAAAAAAACAAGCACACACTTGCATAAACTAGAAATTTTATTAGAATTTTAAATTAAAATTTCTTTAATTTTTTAAATTTTGGAATTTTTAAAACTACCAAAGGTTCTTCACATTTATTTAATAGAAACTGAAAAATATATTACTACTAACTTGATATTTTATAAGTTTCTTCCAATTTTAGAGATGCTTAAATCAAGATAGTTCTCTGAAACTCCTATGGCTTTGCAGTCCTGAATGTCCTCCTAATTTAAGATGCAAAGTTATTATTTAAGAAAATTTGCATAGCTAAATAACTGCAAAGAGAAATTAAATCAATACCCTTTCTTCCTCCCAAGAGGCTGCCAGAAATTTAAATGGAGTTAAAATAAATGCCTTTCCTTCCTACTGCTTTTTATGTCAGGACCACCTCCACATGGGCTATTTTACCTTCTCCCCCCCCCCTTCAGATATTAACCTAGAGTTCTGGACATCATGCCTCCCAATCATTAAATGAGCTGAGCAATGTTTTATTACAGATCTCTGTGGCTGAGCTTAAAGAGGCTTTTAAGTGCTCTGGGTATGCCATACTTCTGCTGCAGATTGTTGATGCTGCCACAGAATGACAGAGTGATGTGCCTTGAATTCCAATGAAGATCAGTGGCGCTTTGCTTTGAGGGGGTTTTCTCTTCCCCATAAAAAGTGAGTACTTTGAGAAACTTTGTTGTTCAAGCTGTACTATGTGTTTCCTATTGTAGAAGGCCTTTCCATTGAAAAGTCTTTGATAAGGAGCAATTACGCCTCAGAACTTTGTGAAATATTAAGACAATAGCAGCAAAGGCCTTTCGTTCTTAAATTTTAAACAAAGATTTCCAAACTAAGAATTAGGATTGTATAGGGAGGGATGTTGGTAGAGAAATAAGTGTAGAGTATAAAAAGCAAAATCTGGGGGAACACTTGCATGATTGACCACAGATCTGTTTTTCCCAAAATTACAGTTTATTGATACCGTTTCTTTCAGCTGACAGCTTTGGTGGGTTTATAGACAACTCGGTGGCCTAGATGCATGTGTTTTCACATACTGTTTAATGGATTAAAACCTTACAATGTGTCCCCTCCATCTGCTGCTTTAGTCTGGTATTCTTGGATGTAGTTCTCTTCCTTTTTTCTAACAGTAATGCTCCAATCCCTACTGCTTAACAAGTGTGTATGAAACAGATTTTAAGGGATCCAACTCTGATTACCACAGTTAGCCCATTAACACTATGTATTTACAGTGGATTATTAAAAGGGAAGTAGGGGTTAAGTCACTAGGTCTTTTGTTTCCCCAGGGGTTAACCTGGCAGGCTGTCTGGCACACACAGGAGGGCTGACAGGTAGAAGGATTTGTGTAAGCAGTGTGCATGAGAGCCAACAAGGAAAACTGAATGCTGTGGATTAGTTTTGGATTATGTTGTCAGAGTGAAGTCTGATGGACAAACTGCAGAGGAATAAAATGCAATCTGTTTGGGGAGAGGGACACTGTGCACAGCATTCATTTTTCAAAAAATGGCAAGACAAATCATTAATAATTTGTAAATCTGTGTCCATTAGCTTTTTCCTTTGTTATCCCATGAACGTGAGTTTGTCACTGTTCTGTTTCGTTTCTTCTTGGTGAGGGATAGCAAGAAGACACATACATACACACACACACACACACACACACACATACACACACACACACGGGGGGGGGGGAGAAGAGAGAGATTTCTGAAGCTTCAATTTTAACACCTGTGGTTGCCCTTGAGAAAATTGGTGACTCTCCTTTTATAACACTTTGCATTTTCCTGAGGCATTTTTTCTAGAAACAACCAATTGAAAGTCCATTCATTACTTATTATGGAAATCTGACTCACAATGGTTTTATGTGTCCTATGTGAAAAATTTACAGAAAGATCTTATGTCTGATTTCATGAAATACTGGTATCATTTTTCATTAAAATTGTGCATAGTCTTCTAATAGTTAATGTTATTCCATTCTTCCTGGTAAACATGATCATCCAGGTCATTTGAACTGACAGACGGAAACAGTAAAAATAAAAATATTGATAAAGCTGCTACCTCATTTTGCCCACAAATTGGGCAAAGTCAGATTGTATTTGGTTGACTTAGCAGTTCCACTAATTTTAATAATTTGAAATTGTTGTCTTTCTAACATTGTGTTTGTTATTTCTTTTTAATAGTATAATAATATAAAACTTACATTTTAAAACATTCGATTAATATTGTCGCTAGCCCTTGGATTTCTCATTCTCTGATCTAAATACTTGAACAATGAAAATAAAAAATTAAATTTAATATGCACAAAACAACATGCAGAAAAAATAATGGCAACAACATTCCTTTGGGGAATTCAAACTATATTAGAATTTGTTGTCATCTACCCATCCCAATCATGTTAAAATTTGTTGTCATCTACCCATCCCAATCATGCATACATACATACATACATACATACATACATACATGTATATATACCCTTCCTTCCTTCCTTCCTTTCTTCCTATTATGTCAATATTTGAATCTTGTGGACGCACAACAGAAAAAGTACTATATGTATTGCAAAATTCTGGCCAAGATGGGTAGGAGATTTCTATAGCAAAATTCACAGATAAACTAGGCACCAACTTCTGTGAAAAAAGTTAAGGCATGATTGGATGGAATTATCTATATGTCTATGCTTACGTTAACTGGCAGTACTTGGAAATTAAATAGCTTGATATTTCATAGTTCGCACTTGGGCAATATCTTTGGTAGATCAAACAAAATGTGTCTCCTGGTTTCTAGCCTTGTGTCTTAACTACTAGACCAAATTGGCTGTAATTTATACATTTACATATTTGCTTTTATATACATTTATATAATTTATATTGATTCATCATATATACATTTGAATATTTAAGAAAAAAATTATATATTTAAACTGTTTGCAAATGTCACATAAATTTGAAAAATAGACTTAAAAAATACCAGTGAACTGATGGTCCAAGATTTAAAATGGAAAATTGTGACATAAGATGGGTGAGAGGATTGGATTATCAAGGTTATCAAGGACCTTAATATTAAAATAAGCTGAATTTCATATATGAGGCTCATATACATGATATTTTACAGCAAGGATGCGAAACCCTTTCTCTGGGGCCTGCCAGGCTAAGTAGGCTGACTTGTGCAGCCTTGAACATAACTTCTTCCTCTTTCTTCAAGCCCATTCCCTCACCCTAGTGTTGCTACCCAATTTTACGCTCTCAAAATGCAGAATAACTTAAGAATGATTATTGCATACCTTTCTGATCATGAGAAATGAGCAAAGACAAGTAACTTCTGATAGTTGAATCTTGGTATGCCTTCTCAAGCAGAAGATGCAGTCAATGTGATTAAAGGAAGAAAAAAGATTTGTTTCGTGCTCTTTAAGGTTGGTTGTTTTGTTGTGGACGTTTCATTAAACTCCACTCCCTACTAGAACTGATGATGTTACCTAGCTTGGTGATAAAATGTCTGTTTAGAGAGCGCCAAGGACCTTGCAGTTCAACTCTGAAGTACAAATATAATCTTTTATTAGTTTCTTACTGGTTTGGTGAATTTAGAGAATGTGTACAATATAATGTATATATAATGGTGAAATGCATCTAGATACAGAGTAAGGGGCCCCTGCTTTATCCTAATTTGTGGAAGGGCTTTTTTGAGTGCAAAATGAGATGGAGAATAATGGTTCGTCATGTCTTCCTGAACAAAGAAATGGATGGTATCTAAAGGTGGGACATGTCTTTAAGTAGGTATGAATTTAAAGATTGGCCTTTGATAGCATATGTTTTGCCATAGCTATTATAAGATTGAATGTAGCTTCTGGATTGAAGTCAGTTCCCCAGATCTAGGCTGCAGGCTCTTGAAATCTGGTTGCTAACTAAATTTTAGTTTTACCAATTTTAAAAAGAAATGTTGCAGCTGTCCCGTATTAATAACTGATAATTTCTTTTCTGATAATTTTTCCCTTGATGATTGCTTTTTGTACTTAGAGGATGCTATTTCAGCCAATATCAATGATAAACACTGCTCCAGGCACACTTTTTAACTTTGCAATAGTTAATGGAAATTTTCAAAATAAATACAAATAAGAGGAATATTAATAACTCAAAAAGTACTACAACACTGATGACTGGCTAAATGCTCACCATTTAGTGGAGAAAAAGGAAGGGAAAATAATTTATTATCCTGGCAGCCTGTGGTAAGTGTAAAAAATTCAAATTAAGCTTTTTATTCCTGCTCTTCAATGGAATGATTTTTTTTTTAGTGAATTGTATCAAATATTCTTTATTTAAGACGTTCTAAATAGTTCCTAAGGATTTTTTCCCCCTTATTGATATAAAAGATATTAAGCAATGAATGATGCGAGTTCCTCTCCACCCCAAAAGTCAATCATTCTTTTAAGGTAGAAATCTGAAATCCCAAAGATCATAGGAATTAAAACAAAACGATTAGAAATGCTATTGTAATTCTTGAAACAGAATCATGCATTATATGAAATATAACTATTCAAAAGATAAATTTCATAGTTTTCAGTGGCAGTTATTGGCAAATAAAAAAATCCATAGGTCTTAGGAAGAATTACTTCTAAGTAAATATTTATAGACATAGTGCTGTCTATAAGCAAATAAACGTTGGAGTAAATATATGAGTGGCAAAAATCATATTTCTTTCTTCAGCTGGATTTTCATAAAATCACACCAGAGTAGGTTAATATGTTAATATGCAAGCATTATTGGGTTTTGTGGATAAAAAGAAAAGGCGCTTTCCAACTAACTTCCAAAAGTTTCATAAGATACATTTCCACAAAAGCTTTACCATGAAATAACCCAGCAAAAAGGTAAAGAGACAATTTCATAGAATCTTCTTCCTCATAAAACTCTTACTTGAATACCAGGTGAAAAAAAGGTCAATGAAAAAAAAATGAGGCGGAATTCTAGAATAAATAAATCCTTGAGAGGCACAGAAAATAAATTGACTGCTGCGTGACAACTTTATTTTAACATGCGTTATCTGCAGTATTCTTTTTCCCCAAGTTCATACCCATCCTACACAAGTACAAATATACATTCCTTGTTAGTGCAACTGTCATATTTCCAGCGGGAGAAGAAAAGAAGGAGAGATGCATTTTTAAAAGTGTGCCGAGGAATTTTGACACTGTCAGAAATATACACGCTTCAGCCTTAAAATCCAGGAAGATTCTGGATTCCTTAGGACCTAAAGCTCCATAAATAGCCATCATGTTATGACCTTCAGGAAAAGTAGCATTATATTAAGTACATAGAAATGATAAGAAAGAGTAAATAAAGGTAATGTAAGACATGCTATAAGAAAAAGAAATATAGTTAAATACACCTTACACCAACATTGCTTACTATACTGTATATACTTCTTCACAACTTTCTGTCCCTGGAAACCATCTTTGTTTCCATTACAGTTTGTTTTCAATGCTGCCTTTTTTTCTTCTTCAAAACTGTCACCTGTTTCTTTTGAGAGATCTCCTGAATTCCCTCCAGCTACCTCTTACATACTTTTTCTTCTCTCAACTCATCCATTCCTCTTTTTATATTCATTTGTTATTCAGTCCTTATTCATTCTCTCTATATCAGGGGTCCTCAAACTTGGCAACTTTAAGACTTGTGGACTTCAACTCCCAGAATTCTCCAGCCAGCTATACTGGAGAATTCTGGGAGTTGAAGTCCACAAGTCTTAAAGTTGCCAAGTTTAAAGACCTCAACTGCCTCAACATTCTTATTTCCTACTGGTTGGTCACTTTTGTAGTCCTTCATTCACATTCATCCATTGCCCATTCATTCTTGACTCTATTTCTTCAGGTTTTATGGCAGACATTTGTCAAGTACCCTATTCCATGTATTTCAGTGAATTTTTATGTTTGTATCCAACATTCACTTCCAAATAATAAAATGGTAATAAGCACATTCGTACATTGCTATTTTAGCTCTCAAACTGCATGCTACCCATTATTATTTTTTAACCAATATTCATATCTATTAAAATTTTATCTATCCATGTTATAATCTTTGTTAAATATGCACAAACATGTTTGAAACAAAAATATGTTTTGGCTGAAGTAGTAGACAGTTTATCCAATCTTGACTGTACGCACAAGACTGTTATCTCTTCCCCAGGAAATAGAGTCAGTCTCTGGTATTTCACTTGCAAACAGCATCTGATATTAAATTGCTGACATTCGCTCCTAAAGAACTCAAGGTTTCCATTAGTATAAAGCTTCATGCCTGTGCTGCTTCTCTTTTAAAAACATAGGAGCACCACAATTTAATGACCACAAGTCATTTATCCAGAAGAGTAAAATAAACATTACAATTATTAATTCTGTTTCTCAGTATCCAGAACCATGATTTTACTAAATTATGTGATTCAAGTAGGAATATTCATTAAATTTCCTTTTTCAGAATTGTGTAATACATGACAAAGTATAATAAAGCATGTTTATGTTCCCTTCTTTTGGCCATCAGTAATTTCCATTTTCCCTCCAATATACCGTCCCAATATTTTTTTTAATATAAAGGAGGTTAAGCAGTAATTCAAAGATGTAACCTAAGCAATAAATTGTCTGTTGATCCCATCGCTTCACTGAAAAGAAGTGTGTAACATCAATCCATTTGAACATCTGGCTTATGAGGAAATGACTTAATGCATGATTTATACAAAATGTTTTGGTAGCTCCAAAAAAACCAAGCATTTGTGGTTGATTTATTGTAAACCAACATAATCGTAAACAGTTTGGGATTCAGATATATAAAAGACGGTCTTCTCGGATTGGATTCCATAGAATAATTGGTGAGAATGAAATATAACTGGAGGAAGAAATTAAACCCCTTCTCTTTGATTGCTCAGGTTCCTATCTAACCTTAATAAGAAAGAAAGAAACAATAGTGCATCACTAACTAATTAACATGTCATTTGTCTCTAAGCATTTTTGAAGGTGAGGAAATTGCACTGAAAATCTAAGACATATAAACCCCAAAGGATCTGATTTTTGCCTTTACAATGTTTAGCATATATGCATAATTTGATTGCTTTACTCTACTCAAGTAGCACTTCAAGTATATGGAATCAAAAGGGCTATCAAATAAGTTCTGTCACTGCTGTGTTGATATGAGAAATGCAACGCCTTTCCAATTAAAATGTTACTTGTATTATTTTAATCCCAAACTATCCAACATGTCTGGAAGATTGGACATGAAGATGATCACACTGTATAACATAAATCCAGAGTATTTGTTTGTTTTGAGTTTACATTTAATCTGAGAATAAGCCCTTAATACTGTAAAACCAGTATTTTTCAACATTTTTCTTAGCTATCACTTGCCCAAGTCTTTATGTCAGACTTTCACTCCAATTCGTGGCACATGCCCATATAAACTTTTGTGCAAGTTCTGTTTATCAGGTTATTTTAGGAAAATTCATCAAGGATCCAATTACTTTTAATTATGCCACAATTATTTATTTATTTATTTATTTATTTATTTATTTATTTATTTATTTATTTATTTATTTATTTATTTATTTATTAGTTGCATTTGTATGCCGCCCACTCCACAGAGACTCTGGGCGGCTCACAACAGTAAAAATTCATATGCAACAACAAATATCAAAAGCATTAAAAACAATAGATATTAAAACATTAAAAAAAACATTAAAAACCACAATTTAAAAACCCATACAATAAATTATTCATGGGGCCAAGAATGATCGGTGTTGTATTAAAATCATTGGCCCCAGGCCTGTCGACAAAACCATGTTTTAACTGCTTTTCTGAAGGCTGGCAGGGTGGGAATAATGCGGATCTCGGGGGGTAGTGTATTCCAGAGAGCCGGTGCTGCCACAGAGAAGGCCCTCGTTCGTGGGCCCGCTAGCCGACATTGTTTGGCTGACGGGACCACCAGCAGACCAACTCTGTGGGCTCTAATCGGTCTTAGGGAGGTATGTTGGAGAAGGTGGTCTCGGAGGTAAACTGGTCCTAAGCCATGTAGGGCTTTAAAGGTAATCACCAACACCTTGAATTGCGCTCGGAGACCTATAGGCAGTCAGTGCAGTTCGTGAAGGATGGGTGTCACATGGGTGTATCTAGGGACACCCATCACCACATGCACCGCCGCATTCTGCACTAGCTGCAGTCTCCGAACGTTCTTCAAGGGTAGCCCCATGTTATTCACAAAGATCACAAATATTGAAATCCCCTGCTTAAAGAAAAGTACAATTTATTGTAAACCTCCTCTTTTCTCTTTGTACTTAACCATATGTTTAATCAGCAGTAGTGCCTTAGGAAAATGTAATTACTAAATTTTATTTTGTTTATTTATTATTATATTTATTTTATTTCATCTGATGAGTTGATGCATCTGAATGTTCTTCTGACTAGCAACTTGTCAATCTGGTTTACCCTGCAATCACTTTCTTGAGTCAGCACTTCGAGCATGTATTTGATACACTCCCCTTCCAAATGTTGCCTCCAGTTTGCAAAGAACAGTGAAGCCAAGGAATTGATAAATGTAGTGGCATAGAAAAATACTTCTCTAATCCTGAAAGAAGATGCAGCAGGTCCATAACTTTTAGTATCACCACACCACACTCCAAAATTAACAAAATAAAAGGAAATCAATATTAAGCGTTTGGGGTTTGTGGGTGCTTGCCTAAAGTTGATGACCTTATTCTGGACCTGCATTTCTGTACTCTAACAAAGTATGTACACCTAACAAGTATCCTCCCACTTGATACTCCAACTAATAAAAATATACAAAATGTACTCTGATGGATTTCCCTAAGACAGAATCTGATCTCTGCATTTTTCTGTAACCACTTAAATAAGTCTACTGTAGGTAGACTTTTTAGTATTTTCTTTGCACATATTAAAAAAAACATCAAACCTGAAATAAGATGTAGCTGAACAATACTGATATATTATTTAGTTATCTCAATAATGCTTTTCTTTGATGAGCGAGGGACAGCATCTATAATGAAGGGACACAATTCTGTTAACAAGGATCATTAGACTGGACAAATGCCTTTCTCCCTTGTGTTTTCTAGATAAGGGAAGCCTATCTAATAGTTGAATTCCAAAAGTCACACAGCATAGCATTACAGACCCCCTGAGTGTTACTTGAGAGTTCATGCCCTGTTTCATCAAATACCCCCATGACATTTGCTTAGGAAGGGGCATGCTAATTATAGGGATTTAGCAGACAGTGTCACAAAATTTAGCAGACATTTCATCACAGAAAAATCCTCAGCGACTTTTTCTCTTCTACAATTGCTTACTTGTCTGTGCAAACAAATTAAAGAGCCTTTCCAACCCACTCCACCTTATTAGCATGAACTTTATTTGTGGTAGGCATGAGATTCAACAAGGCTTTTAAAATAATCAAATTCTTTTGATTGAGAGAGTTAGCAAGCAATTTCTTGACTGAAAAATAGAGTATATCACATGATCTTTGCAGTTTAAATAGTCATATTTCTTTTTTGTCAATACGCCTCCACAATTTCTGTTGCTAAGTGAGACAGTTGTTAAGTAAGTTTTGCCCCATCTTATGACCTTTCTTGCCACAGTTGTTAAGCGAATCACCGCACTTGTTAAATTAGTAACATAGTTGTGAAGTAAATCTGGCTTCCCCATTGACTTTAGTTGTTAGATGATCGCAAAAGGTGATCCCAGGACATTGGAGGAGCTGAAGTGGTGCAGTGGTTAAATGCAGCCATTGCAGGCTGACTGCTAGTTCAACAGTTCAGCTGTTCAAATCTCACTAGGCTCAAGGTTGACTCAGCCTTCCATCCTTCCGAGGTGGGTAAAATGAGGACCCAGATTGTTGGGGGCAATATGCTGAACTCTGTAAACCGCTTAGAGAGGGCTGTAAAGCACTATGAAGCGGTATATAAGAAAAGTGCTATTGCTATTATTGATTATGAAATCATCATAAATATGAGTCAGTTGCCAAGCATCTGAATTATGATCATATGACCATGGGGATGCTGCAATGGTCATAAGTGTGAAAAACAATCATAATTTCACTTTTTCCAGTGCCATTGTATCTTCAAACAGACACTAAAAACTGTTGTAAGTTGAGGATATTTGTATTTTGGCAAATTAAGGGTAAAGAAAGCCTGCTTCCTGTGTGATTTCTACACAACTACCAAACCAGAGGTGGGTTCCTCCCAGTTCGGACCGGTTCTTTAGAACCGGTAGAGGGAATTTCCCCCCGCTTGCCAAACTGGGAGTGATGGCCCCAAACCGGCTCTCTCATCTTGTTTTTCGCTCCTGCGCATGTGCAGAAGCCAAATTTTCAGCACCGTGCCCACATGGCACAGGAGGAAGCGAACCGGCAGCGAGATAAGTTAGAACCCACCCCTGTACCAAACTGTCCTTAACATAAGAGGGAAGAAGCTAAGACAGGAAATCATTTCAACGTTATGCATTTTTCTATTTCTATTCGATTCCAAGTTCATTGTGATTTTCCTAAAATGTGTACAGACAACCTCTGGTTTTCATATAGACATCAAAAGCCTTCCCATGGCTCATCATGGGCTCATTATAGAAATGTTTGCCATTCCCAAGTTGCTTCCGTATTGCCGCCTAATTTTATTTCCATTATAGCGAGGTCTCTTCATACAACCTGTTCAGCAGCACATTTGGGTCAGCTTTGAAACAGTTTTCAATGAGACAGTCTACAATGAAAGTAATTCATGCACATCCAAACTATTGCACTGCTGAGTGAGAATTTTGGAGGGAGGGGTGCAAGAATTATTATGAGTTATTATGAATATATGTGCATCTCTACATGTACAGGAACAAGTTCTAATGTATCACCACACAGAAGAAGGTAACTTTATTTCATTTTGAGATGCAATTATGACGTTCGTTGAAAGTCTCTTTTATTTCATCCAATTTTAATCCAGAAATTAACAAGTCAGACCAGTGCCATATTTTATCATGCAGAATGCTCATATATGACATTTCGGCCTATAGGTCCTCTTCTAGGAAGGTCTATGATATTCCCATTAGAATAGAATAGAATAGAATAGAATAGAATAGAATAGAATAGAATAGAATAGAATAGAATAGAATAGAATAGAATAACAGAGTTGGAAGGGACCTTGGAGGTCTTGTAGTCCAACCCCCTGCTTAGGCAGGAAACCCTAGACCACTTAAGACAAATCCAACATCTTCTTAAAAACTTCCAGTGTTGGAGCATTCACAACTTCTGGAGGCAAGCTGTTCCACTGATTAATTGTTCTAACTGTCAGGAACTCTACTGTCTCTAACTCTCTAACTCCAACTCTAACTGTCAGCTCATCTACTCACTTTCCTCTCTCCTTCCCAACAGAATTCTGGACTCACTAAGCATAGTCAGTCTACATTTTTATATGTATGAAATAATGAACTATTAGGACTTTTAGCCTGCATATTCTAAATTGTTAACTTGGCTACAATCTTATCAGAACTCACAGGTTAAATATGCTATTACTAGAATTAGAATATTAACATAGAATTACTGGAGTAATTCTAGATTAAAATGGATGTAGTTAATCATGGGAGTTCCTATCAATGAGGGAGACACTTTTGTTCTTTCTACAAGTATGTTGTAAAATGTTTATGTATTTGAACATAGGTATCATGCCTCCATTTAATCTTATTTTCTCTAAACTGAATATTCCTACTTTCCTCTAGCCCAGAGGTGGCGAACCTTTTCGGCACTGAGTGCCCAAACTGAAACACGCATGCATGTGTGCGTGCCACAGTGCCGAAAACCCAAAAACCAGCTGGCCGGTGCGTTTTGCAGGCCATTTTCAGGCCATTTTCTGGCACTCCAGTGCACGCGAAGACCATGTGGCGATGGCATGCATGCCCACAGAGAGGGCTCTGCATGCCATAGGTTAGCCATCACGGCTCTAGCCCATCCTTCTAGAATATGTCCACAAGTCTGAACCCTTTTTAATCTGTCAATATTCATCTGGAAATATAGTGCACAAAATTGTATCAAGAACTCCAGCTGTAATTTCAGCTGTACTGAATAGAGAAGAATAATGATTTCATTTATATTTTACAGAGAGAGAGAGAGGGAGGGAGGGAGGGAGGGAGGGAGGGAGGGAGAGAGAGAGAGAGAGAGAGAGAGAGAGAGAGAGAGAGAGAGAGAGAGAGAGAGAGATGATAGATATCTCACAGTGTTTTCAGTTTCTGAATCTACCACCATGTATGTATGTCCAACACTTTTTTCTCTCAAAATGTAATACCTTATATTTCTTCCTGTTAAAGAATGACTTAATCTTATTAGCCCAGTTTTTCGATGTATATGCCATACTCAGTATTGCCAAGTCTCCCAATTTTGTGTCACCTCGAAATTTGATAAATAGCTCATGAATCTTGTACAGCTTTTCAGAATAGTTTGCTAATTCATTTTGTGTTACATTTATCTTTCTTGTAACTGCTGAAAAAGTGTTCCCAGCCTAGATGGAGAAAGAGACACATCAAATGCTTATTCCCTCCATAGTTTATGAACATTTAACAATCTTCTCAGGCTATAGAAATTAACGATGGTGCAGGACTCTGTAGGAAGTTAGTACCCACCCCCTCCTAGAAAAATGAAATATCCTAGGAGATATTAAAAGGCAGAATATATTCTATAGAATATCCCTGGAAACATGCTTTTAAGCAGACAAAAGACTCCTCTTAGAAGCACCCACTTTTGCCAATGGGCCATTAAGGACTGGGGCCAGCTCACACATTCCTCCCACCTAGCCTGGAGGTCTTCTACATAACAAAGAATTATCTCCTTCAGTCATACCCATATTAGGATTTGCCCAAGGCCCTTTCATTCAGCCAAGCCTGGGACAGACAAAAGCCTATAGAGTTGCCACTGCATGGCCTTTTGGGAGCCTGACCACCAATCAGTGCATTTTATACACAGGAACAGGAAACTAAGAGGTGGGACCCAACAGAGAGTATAAAACAAGGAACTCAGCATCTCTTCTTCCCCTTTTTTTCTCTTCACCCACACCTGGAAGCATGTAATCTACCTTTTCTGTACAGGGGCTCATGCCATGTGCTCCTGTCCACCATATTAAAACCTTCTTTCCAAGCAACTTCCATGAATCCAGTGTCTTTTTCCCCACTTGGAAATGAACCCAGAAGGATATTCCTTACAACAACTCTAAAGAAAGCAAAGTGACTAAGTTCACTGTTCAACCTAACCACAGTTGAATGTGATGCAGAGCTGCCTCAACTAAAGTGGACTAAACTACACTCTGATAGAGTTGCCCATATGGGTTCTTTCTGTTCTTGAAATGGTCAGATGGGATAATAATTGAACGTATGTCCTTTTCCTCCACCTGTAACCTTCTTAAGGCAAGCATTTTTGTTTTTAACAAAATCGTAATGTTTGCTCTTATTTATATATTGTTTATCCTTATTTGCTTTTTAAATTAGATTATGTTTGTTTAAAAGAAGCCTTTATTTACCTACTGTTCAAAAGAATAAAAATTTAAAACAACTATTGGAAAATTTTCAATGGTATCATTTCAAAGAGACTCTTTTATCTCTGGACTACTCGCAGAGGTCTTCAAACTTGGCAACTTTAAGACTTGTGGACTTCAACTCCCAGAATTCTCCAGTCAGCATAGCTGGCTGGAGAATTCTGGGAGTTGAAGTCCACAAGTCTCAAAGTTGCCAAGTTTGGGGACCTCTGCGCCAGTGAGTTCCTGTTTTCTTAGTTACTCACATCAAATCTGGTTCCTTGCTGTCTCAGGTTGCAGTTGTAGATCCTCCCCTTCTGCTGATGACCTAACTTGCAGGTTTTTTTCCAAGATCTTGTTTCTGAGAAGATTCTCAGTAACTTTCTGAATACACTATACACATAACTATAAAAATGCAGACAACAAACTAAGGTCAATTTTATTTTCATTGGTAAAACTAAGAGTCTCAGAAGTGTTACCCTTCTGATATTGTTTTTATTTTTTTTTAAATGATGTGTAATCTTGCAAATCACCATAATTCATTTTGTCAGTGAAAAATCTCAACTACTTAAAAGAAGAAGGGAATGTAAAAATAAACTGAGTTCCAAAGTGAGGGCTGGATATTTTCAGCCACCTGTTCTTTACAGTTCTACTCATACTAAAAGCTCTCCCAGGGGATTAGAGACTTTTCAAAGAGGCATCTTTTGAGGTGTGATGGACTGTTAAGAGACAGAAAAAGGGAGAAGAAAAGTAAATGATGACCTTATGATTTCAAGCCATTTCAGGTAATGGCTTATTTTAACAGCTTATTTTAATTTTAATCCTAAATGGTCATAGAAGAACGGCTTCAATTCATATACAGCATTCTAGTTTCAAGCTAAACAATTAATATGTGTGTAATTGGAATGGAAGGAGAGTTGCCTGGAATTCACTAAAGAGAACAATTCAATTCACCTCATCTCAGGGCTGCTTCAAGTAGACTTTACAAAGTCTTACTCTAGACCCGTGGTGGCGAACCTATGGCACGCATGCCAGAGGTGGCACGCGGAGCCATAGAAGCCGGCACGCGAGGGTTGCCCACCGGCAAACCGGAAGTGCGGAAAAACGCACTTCCGGTTTGCCGGTGTGCTGTTTTTTGCACTCCGGAGGGTTCAGGGAAGCTCCCTGAAGCTCCGGAATGCAAAAAACTACAAAACGGACAAACCGGAAGTGCACTTTTCCGCACTTCCGGTTTGTCCGTTTTGTAGTTTTTTGCATTCCGGAGCTTCAGGGAGCTTCCCTGAACCCTCCGGAGTGCAAAAAACAGCATACCAGCAAACCGGAAGTGCGTTTTTTCGCACTTCCGGTTTGCCGGTTTCGTCGTCCCAGGCTCCAGTAAGCCTTTGCGCGGGGGTGGGGGTGTGTGCACATGCGCAGGGGGCAGCATGGGGGGGTGTTGTGTGCATGCATGGGGGGGAGGGAATGGGTGTGGGCATGCGAGCGCGCGCGAGCGCCCCCCCCCGTTTTTGGCACGTGAGCCAAAAAAGGTTCGCCACCACTGCTCTAGACCCATGATGGCGAACCTATGGCACACTCGCCACAGGTGGCACGCAGGGCCCTCTCTGCAGGCACGGGAGCCATCACCCCAGCTCAGTTCCGCCGCACATGTGCATGTGCCTCCCAGCAGCCAGCTGATTTTTGGGTCTCTGCCGCACATGCGGGGGGGGCAAATGCGGGAGATGGACACGCATGCATGGGGATGGGGCAAATGTGCGGAGGTCACATGCACATGCGGGGGATCACACAGGGGGTCTTATGCAAATGCATGGGGGGGCAGGGTGCACGCGGGGTGGTTGCATTATGGGTGTGTGCGCGTGCACGCTTTCGGCACTTGGCACCAAAAAGGTTAGCCATCACTGCTCTAGACTTTTCCCCATATAGAAGAAATTCTAAGTCTATCTTCTGAATATTTGTTATATTATAATCCAGTATTTGTTTCAGCTTTTTAAAATAATGCATTGTTTTTAATGTTTTATTAGATTTGGTATTTATACTTTTTATAATTGTTTCACTGGTTGGTGTTGACTAGACCACAGGCTGTGTACTAATATACAGAAGTGTACAGTACACAAATATGATTTTAAAAACCAATCTATTTATGTGAGCCCCTTGACACCCTCCAGACAAGAAGCTCCAACCATGAGAAGTAACACTACTGTATCTTTATTACACTAACTCTCTCTTATTTGTGAAGGCTGCTTTCTCTCAGACATTTACAGTGAAAGTGTTGCATGCATCATTCCAATCTACCAAATAATTTTTTTTCATGATACAAAATAGATGAGGGATTACCTGGTTTCCTACTTTCCAGCTCCATTATCATTATGTACACAAAAGGCTTAAAGCTGGAATAACCAAAGTCGTCTCTCTTATGGATTGTCCAAGCTAATAACCACAATATTGTTACTAGTAGCTCTGGAAAGTTTTGTGCTATTTAATAGACAGAAAAATGCTTACCAGTTGTTGAAATCATTTTCTCTTCTTGTTTTGCCTTACTTTTTGCCAGTTAATAGTTTATGTTGCCTGATCTTTAATAGGTAAAGATCAAACTATATTTAGTTAGCTGCATGTATTAATTCTGTGTGATCTGGATATAGGAATGTGCAGGCTGAAAAATAAACTGGAAATTACAGTAATTTGCTACCGTTTTTTCCAGCATTCCAACATTGTATACATAACTTAGAGAGCCAAAGTAGTCATTTTATCTACTTCTAAAACAGAGCTATATTTTCTAATTATTTGTTTTATCAAATTTATTATGGCCACCCGTTCTTAAAGACTTTAGGCAAAATCAAATAAAAATTAAAAGTAGTTGCATACATAAAAGAAAGATGGCATCCTGTATTAAAAACTACCATACAATTAAATACTATGCAAAGCACAACAGGGGCCTCACAAATACATTATTCCCAGGATGTTTTTAAGGACATCCAGAACAGGGGTGGGTTCCCCACTTACCTCACTGCCGGTTTGCTCCCTCCCGCCGCCCCGTGGGCACACGCCACTTTGCTCATGCGTGCATGCGCAGTAACAAAAAAAACAAAGCCAAAAAAAGATGGCAACTGCATGCACAGTGCCAGAACTCGGCTTCTGCACATGTTCAGAAGGGAAAAAAATAAAAAAAATCAAAAAAAATCAAAAAAATTTCAAAAAAAAGATGGCGGCACCCACAGACCAGCACCGACTGATCCAGTTCGGTGACATCATCGTGACATCACCAGCAGTTTGCTACCAATTCGGGCAAACCAGTCCAAACTGGGAGGAACCCACCCCTGATCCAGAACCCTTGCAGAGTGGGCACCATATATATCTCAGAGATAAGGGGGTGAAGTGCAGTTCCAAAGGGTGAGGAAAGCAACAAAGAAAGCATGCTTCCTTGGTACCACAAGACCATGTTTAATTTAGGGCACTTTGTGCATATCAACTCTTTCCAAATGTAGTAGATGGGCAGAAATGATTAAACACAGGCAGTTCCCTTAAATAACTAGATCTTATGCCACGAAGGGCTTCACAGATAACAACTAGCACTTGAATTGTACTCAGAAGTCAACTGGGAGTCAATGAACAAAGACCATTCAATTAAATAGAAGATTTGAAATGAGTAGTTCTTTATTGGAAATTGAGTAAACGTCCTTTGAATCTTATGCATTTCACAAAACTCAATGATGCTTATTTTGGAAGAATCAAATTGGGGACTGATAATCAGGATAAAATTGTTTGAATTTGGGCAAACTCTGGGAAACAGTGGAAGACAGGGTGGCAGACATGCTATGGTTCATAGGGTCACAAAGAGTTGGATACAAGAGCTCACAATAGATACAAACTTAATGTAAACCGCTCCAGACTTGATTGCAAAAAATTCGACTTCAACAACAGAGTTGTCAACGCCTGGAACACTTTACCTGACTCAGTAGTTTCTTCCCAAACCCCAAAAACTTCAACCTCAGATTATCTACCATCGACCTCACCCCATTCCTAAGAGGTCGGTAAGGGGTGTGCATAAGCGCACAATCGTGCCTACCATTCCTGTCCTAATGTTCACATATATTCTTACCTCTTTTACTCTTATTCATGCTTGTACTATTGCATATATATTCAATCATGTTTTACTGTTTATACTTTGTTTATAATCATATATGCTTGACAAATAAACAAATGCAAATAAACAAATACAACTTAGTGACTGAACAATAACAACCAGGATTTGGCTCAGATGTCATCATATAATCTAGTACCCTGTTTCCCCCAAAATAAGACATCCCCTGCAGAGGTGGGTTCCTACCGGTTCTAACCCGGTTCTATAGAACCAGTAGTAAACTGGTGGTGATGTCACAGAACCGGTTCTGTCGGTGCTGGTCCGTGGCCGCCACCATCTTCTTCTTTTTTGGCTTTTTTTGCTATTTTTTGCTGGTTTTTGCTTCTGCGCAAGCGCAGAAGCCGAGTTTTTGGCACTTTTTGGCCACCATCTTTTTTTGGCTTTTTTTTTTTGGCTATTTTTGCTGGTTTTTGCTTCTGTGCATGCGCAGAAGCTGAGTTTTCGGCACTGCGCATGTGCGCATGCATGTGCAGCACAGCCACGTGGTGCACAATGTGCGCGCATCCATGCGGCATGGGAGGAAGCGAACTGGCGGTGAGGTAAGTTAGAACCCACCCCTGATCCCCTGATAATAAGCCCAATCAGGCTTTTAAGTGCATGGCACTAAGGCCAAGCGCGTATTTCAGGGTTCAAAAAAATATAAGACGAGTTCTTATTTTCGGGGAAACACAGTACAATGGTTTATCTCTGAAGATTTAATTTATCTATTGACAAGAATTTTTGTTTTGTTTTTTTTTCTTCTGTTTTAATATAAGCTTACAACTGTTGTTAGCTACCACCATAGTCATGTATTTCAGTTGGACAGCCATATGAATTGAATATACAAACACATCCTACATAAGATTTTTAAATAAATGCATTTCTCATGAGATTGCGGTTATTTTATTTCTTTAATTTAAATGTAATTTTAGTAGCAAAAGTTGAATGTGCAATACTGGGCAGATTTTTCTGCCTTTGTTTCTGCCTCTCATCAGTGTTCTGGAGAAACAATTGTTTGGTGTGTTTTATGGAGATCAATTTTGACAGTATAATGTTTGCCCATGGTCTCAAGATAGCTGCAAATGCAGAAATAATGCTTCATTGGAAAAATTACCTCATAGCATAAACCTACATAGTGAGGCTAGTCATGAGATTTATGCTTTGAAAAATCAAGTAATCCTGAATGTTTCGTGCAAGTGTCTCCAAAGCTTGAATTTAACTGGATCATATCAACAGAGGGAGAAGAAACAGATGTATCTCCAAAGCTAGAAAAAAAGATTACAAAGAAATTATGTGTGGTGTATATGGCATCTGATTTCAATATGATAACTCTGCTGCTCTTTGAAAGTGTATCTGGAGCATGCCATTTGTTTTAATGCCTATGGATTACTTTATTATTATATTAAACATGACCCTTCTGTTCATCTTGACTTGAAAATGGTTTGCTTCTCTTCTGATATTATGAACAGCATGACCAAGTTGAGTCACACAACTCATTTATACAGGTATTTGTTATTTCGAAGGAGCGGAGTGCTTCAGAACAATTTCCTGTCTTTGAGTCCTGGGACCATTTTGTCTTTCTCACTCACTCGATCTCTGTTTCTTTCTTGCTGTAATTGCAATCTGCTTTAGTTCTTTAGAACTAAATCATAGTGCCAATGTAGATGGATATATCTGACAGAAAAGAATTCAGAAATAAAGTTTAAGGGATTGGCAAAATGTACTTGGAAGTACTTCCTTCCTATTAAGAAGAACTCTCATACTAGGGTTAATCCCCAAATTAGGTTAACCTCAATATTAGGTTAGGTAAAAAAAACATGGTTAAATGAAATAACCGCAACACATTGGAAGGAAATCACTTGAAATTTATGGTGTCCAATAGTATGCTAGTCTATTTTTAAAATATAAGAATATAGAACAGATATCAACTCTGACAGGTCTGTAGGATGTCTTAAGATATACTCCTGAAAGTTCTAATTTATAAACTATCAGCTATCAATTCTTGCAACTTCTCTTCCCTAGCTCACTCATAAACTATAATTTGTCCTTTATTCTTCACCTTTTCAAAATGCAGAGGATATCATTCTTGACTAGGAAGTCCCTTGTTTTATTAATGTTTTATATCTGTTTTCTTAGGTCAAATGTTTTACAATAGCCCTGTCTCATGAACCAAATTTCCAACAACTGGTTTATATGGATTATTTCCCCAAATATTCTACAGTATTAACCCTTCTTTGCTAAATAGAATAGAATAGAATAAAAAAAATTATTGGCCAAGTGTGATTGGACAAGGAATTTGTCTTGGTGCATATGCTCTCAGTGTACATAAAAGAAAAGATACGTTCGTCAAGAATCATAAGGTACAACACTTAATGATAGTCTGGGTATAAATAAGCAATCAAATCATATTAGGAACCAATCAATATAAATCGTAAGGATACAAGCAACAAAGTTACAGTCATACAGTCATTAGTGGGAGGAGATGGGTGATGGGAACGATGAGAAGATTAATAGTAATGCAGACAGTAAATAGTTTGACAATGTTGAGGAAATTATTTGTTTAGTACAGTGATGACGTTCAGGAAAAAACTGTTCTTGTGTCTACTGTAGTTGTTCTGGCATGCAGTGCTCTATAGCATCGTTTTGAGGGTAGGAGTTGAAGAAGTTTGTGTCCAGGATGTGAGGGGTCTGTAGATATTTTCACATCCCTCTTTTTGACTCGTGCAGTATACAGGTCCTCAATGGAAGGCAGATTGGTAGCAATTGTTTTTTCTGCAGTTTTAACTATCCTCTGAAGTCTGTGTCTGTCTTGTTGCGTTGCAGAATCAAACCAGACAGTTATAGAGGTGCAGATGACAGACTAAATAATTCCTCTGTAGAACTGTATAAGCAGCTCCTTGGGCAGTTTGAGCTTTCTGAGTTGGCACAGAAAGAACATTCTTTGTTGTGCTTTTTTGATGACATTGTTAGGTGTCCATTTTAGATCTTGCGATATGGTCGAATCTAGAAATTTGAAGGTCTCTACTGTTGATACTGTGTTGTCTAGTATTGTAAGAGATGGAAGTATGGAAGGGTTTCTCCCAAAGTCTACCACCATTTCTACGGTTAAACCCAAAATTCTGAACTTAAATCAACAGTATTATTTCACAGAAATCTGAGAGCAAATATCCCATCATTTATGACAGGGAATTTTAATTCTAACATAGAAATCATGTCAGAGCAAAAGACACAAAAATGCACAGGAATACAGGAGAACTGTTTCTCTCCGTCTTATCCAAACTTATTTTGTCTTGAGGAAATTCTTTGGGATTCAAGATTTGAACAATTTGCTGTGAAGAAAGGAAGGAAGAAAAAGCAATACACTTGGTGGTTCATGTTGTTCAAATGTATCCTGCCCTAATCTGCATTCCTGTTCAAATTTTGAAACTACAACTCTTGGAATTCTCAAACACCCAAGGCCACGGCAGTCAGAAGCAATCAGCACTGAATTAAGCTAAGGTTGAAACTGGTGAAGTAGGAATATCTGACCCTTATATTACAAATACTATTTTGTCAATGAATAACAGATATAGAAACCTTCCAAATAGTCCAAAAATGAGGAGATACAAGAATTCAAATCTTATATATAAAGTATTGTTATACATTTTTATTCTTGGTGGTTGTGTGAGAGAGAATCTTATATCTATTGCAGAATTCTTTGCAATCAATCTATCTAATCTTGTGTATGGTTAGAAAGTGTAGAGCAGGGAGAGAATCTAACCACTGCACCTGGTTTTCTCATCAATGTAGGCTCCAACTCTTGAGACTAAGCAATGGTTATAGAGTTCTGGCAACCCTCCTGACTATTGACCGGGTTGCCAGAGTTTTCTCCAGGAGCAGATCAACCACTTAATCTAGATTATTAGTTATCCCAAAAGGTGAAACAGAATTGTGCCTTAATAAACAGCAACTCCACTACTCTTCTGCTCAAGAAGCTTCAACCACAATAGCAGCAATCCTCTAATATCCCTTTCTCAACCCAATTAGTATGATAATAATCTACTCAATGAATTATTATGTCATTCAATGGGAATTATACATATCCCCAAAACCAAAAGGTTTGGTCATCAACTGTTCTCAAGTAGACTTTATCATCAGCCTGATGAGATATGCAAAGTAGATAGCTCCCTTTTCTGATACAGAGAGCAAATCAGACTATATCAGCAACTTTGTAGTATTCCTGAGGTCTATAGTCAATGATTCTATTAAATAAATGACTAGTAACAGCAACATCTATGACAATGTACATATTTTGAGACAAAGTATACATCTGATTTTCAGTTGATAGCTCAGCATTTGTGCTAGAATTAGCTTCACCGGCTAATGTCAGTATCATCACTGACATTTAGCCGAGATGGCACAGTGGTTAAATGCAGCACTCAGGCTACTGCTAGTTCAGCTGTTCAAATCTCACCGGCTCAAGGTTGACTCAGCCTTCCATCCTTCTGAGGTCAGTAAAATGAGGACCCAGATTGTTGGGGGCAATATGCTGTAAATGTAAACCGCTTAGAGAGGGCTGTAAAGCACTATGAAGCAGTATATAAGTCTAAGTGCTATTGCTATTGCTATCAGTGAGGGATGAACTCTCTCAGCAGGTTGAGTGATTGGCCATCATTGCTCGGATATTCATGGAAAATTCAAAGGAGTATAGCAAAATATGAATGGAAGAAGAAGACAACAGTATTTTCTTTTGTTCCTCTCTTTCCCTACACTAGATAGGACAAGCAAAGCGAGAAAAACTATCAGGGCATGCAATGTCTATGTTTATATTGTGGAGAACCTGGTCATTTTGCATGTGAGTGTCTTGCTAAGGATATTTAGTTAACTGTCACATCTGAAAGCAAAGGCAGCACATGGCAAGCAAATGCTCTAAGCTATCAAACATGTGTGTGGCCCAATCTCCAAAGGAGAATGGGAAGCTCAGAAATTACATGCAAGACAAACATATGATACATTTCACTGGTATTTATTCAAATACTGTATTTGCAATTGTGGCAAATATTGTATATTTACTACAGACACAAAAGTCTCAGAAATACATCTCCAGGCTTGAATAGATTCTGGTGTCATTTGTAACTTCACAGGATCCTCCATCCTTAATCTTTGCTTAAACAACCCTTTTGATCCCTCACTTTACATTCAAGGTATTGATGGTCAGCTCTTATGTTTATAATCCATTTCTAAGCATAGTAAACCTGTCTTAAACATCATCAACATTAATTGACATGCCTGCAATATTATTTAGCTTCAACTTTCATTTACATTGAAGAGGCACATCATTTACAACTATCCTTCAGTCTCTGATCTCCTGTCCTTTGGAAAGGTTCCTGAAAAAATAGTGGGTGTACAATTACTGAGGATTTGGAAGGAAATATATTATCTGTACCTTTTGTGAATGATTTACTATTATCGCCATAAATTTAAATAATAATAATTGCCTTTGATGTGTGTTATAGGGACTTTATAAGGTAACACCATTCGGATTGGCATCAAGCCTCTTAGTGTTCATGAAAAAAATTAATATCTTAGATAATTTTTATGGTTTATTTGAAAAATTTGTCTATCAAATCTGAGATTCTCCACACTGAACAGGTTTGGACATTCTTTCAGCACTTTTATGACTACTATATTCTAAGCTTAAAAACCACTCTTTTGGTCTACTGGCATCTATTTAAACCACCAATCTTTTCAGAAGGAATTCAAATTAATTCATCTAAATCTGAATGTATTGTGTCTTGGTCCCCTCTTTTCTATTGGCCCTATGATGGACTCAACTAAAGCCATGGGCTTTGCCAGTTTTAATATAAATGTATTCATAATTTTGCTGCATCTCATACTCGTCTCTTCAAGAAAAATGAGATTCTGAAATTTAAGAGGCTTTTCTCAGTCTCATCTAAATCCCACATTCCTCTTTGTGGTCCAGACTGATGCTTCTGGTTTTATATTGGGCAAAGGAATTTCACAATCTCCTCTATTGATGGACAACAGTTCATTCATTGAGATTTTTTTTTCAATCACAGCTTTATGCCATCAAAGATACTTTTCAACACTGGCAACCTCTTCTCAAAAGTGTGGTAGATCCTACCAAGATTCAAGATGGTTTCGGATGGGATGGGATGGGATGGGATAGGATGGGAGAGAATCCGTTCCAATTCCAGCTGTAGAAGATATGGAAATTCTTCTTATTCCTGATATCCGTAATGAAAAGAAATGGGAGAATTAAGAGAATTAAGAAGGAAAAATCTTGTCACTTTCCGTTATGAAGCAGAAGTAGAAGAAGTAGAATGCCTTTCAATCTAGCATGACTGGAGGAGGAAGGAAGAATAGTATCTCCAGATCAATAGGTGAAAGTGAAGGTAAATATTGAAAGGAAGTAGTATAACTGTTGAAATTGGAGACAGGGAGATTTCGAACCCCTTTCTCTCCCTATTGTATA
This sequence comes from Diadophis punctatus similis, assembly GCA_023053685.1. Taxonomy (NCBI): domain Eukaryota; kingdom Metazoa; phylum Chordata; class Lepidosauria; order Squamata; family Dipsadidae; genus Diadophis; species Diadophis punctatus. The sequence continues at coordinate 50,612,983 of JALIGW010000006.1, read as the reverse complement.
AAGGAAGATGAAAGAACTCTTCAAGGCTGAAAAATAAGTTGTTATAAAGTTGTTGATTCAAAAAGACTAAAGGAGACTTAGGATTCAATCTTAGAACTACCGGTAGTATTTTTGGATGATGTTAGCTTCCCAATTCACTGCAGTTAATGTAGTTACCTAACCTTCCTGAGTCTATTTCAGAGATGCAGAGCACTGACAGATTGTAATTGCCATTCCTCATATAAAACCTTGATAGTTAAGACTATATAATCTTATTATTTGTTTATTGCAATTATATTTCACTTTTTTCCTACAGCTCATGGAAGCTTTCTCTGTTTTTATTTCCATGATAGTTGCATTTGGTAGGTTGGGCTGAGTAACCAGTCCAAAATAGCCTAGTGAACTTCATGCTTGAATAGGGACTTGACCATCAGTTTCCTACATTCAAGTATAGCATATTAACTACTATATTACACTGGCTTCTGTATATTTATCACTCCATTGAATCCAATTGACGTTCTATTCAATATATTTAAGTAGGATTGCAGTGCAAATATTTTAACGCAATTGAATGAATTGTGCATTCAAAGCAGTTCTATTTATCCTTTGTTTTTATCTCTTGAGTGTTCATTTGTGTTCTGTTGCAAGACTGACCATAAGGTAGATGCTGCCATCTAGAGAAAAACAGCAAGATATTTCTCATTTCACTTTGTAATTAATTCGTATTTTAACAAACATCACCAGAAATTAATACAGATAGTTGCTATTGTGGGGGGGGGGGTTCAGTTTTTTTTCTTTGAAATTTATTTCAAAAGGAGAGAACTGCAAATTGTTCATAAGTGATGTGTTCTTGAATTTGTTTATTACAAGATCAGAGAAGAAGAATGACTGATATGTCTTCCACAGTAGAAATCTCTCCAAGGCAATCTTCTCTTCAGTGGCCTGCAGCCTTCTTGGCTTCCACACTTCCATTCAATCCCAACAGAAGACATTGTGAGCAAATTCCCCACATGAGATGGAAAATTTGGGCAACCAGGGAGGCTACAGTAGAAGGGAAGAGGCGTAAGACAAAACAACACTGCATCAGGTCTAAAAATAGTAATTTCAAAAAATTCCATCGAGAGAAATTCGAAAAGAATTCACAAGAACCCTGAAATAACACCCCAAAATTAAAATCTCATTTTGAGAAATTACTATTATTATCACAAACTGCACAATCAATGAAAGGTTCAGTATCCATTTCCTCAGTTTCCTAATTATTATCATAATTGCGCCTTCTGCCACCATCCCTGTACAGGCAAATAGTTTGAATATTTGTGGTCTGCATTTGTGTAGACTTTTCTTTATCATTTGGGGGCTGGGATTTTCTTTTTGTCTCTTTTGGGGGAACAGGATGATGCAGTTTGGGGGAGTTTGTTTTGAGACTCAAAGAAGCATTTACTCTAATTCACAGGGTTTAAAAGAAGAAGTGCCAAAAGGAATTAGCGTTATTTGCTGGGCTCATTGTTCAGCTGCCTCTTTTTCCATAACACAAATGTGCTTTGTTTACTCCCCAATTGGTTTGGAAAGAAAGGGCCTACTAAAATCAAACAGGCAGGGCTGCACAAAGAAAGCATGGAAAAATACCTGAGAGACAAGAAAGAAAAGTGAGGATTTACCTTGTCTGAGTCTATTATGCAGACATACAGATAAATAAACAATCCACTCTGTTCAAAGGAAGAACACGCATTCTAAACGGTAAAAAGAATCTACTTTCAGATAGCTGTCTCCCAAACTCTTACTACCAGCAACAAATCCTGGAGCACAGCCAGTATGATTTGTTCTGAACGATTGAATTCTGTGTAGTTTATCATTTACTTCCTGTGTCAGCAAATAATTCTACGTCCACACATCTTTACAAACATTCAGGATGTCAGCAAAGTCACCTGTGTCTTTAGAGATTAACAGATATGGGTTTTCCATCCCCTTAAAAGTTGCAACCTAGTGAGATGAAGAGTGAAAGGAAAATGTAGAGACTAGTGATTTAGCAAAGTCTTCCAACAAAAGCTATTTTGCTTCAGCTTTAGTTTTCACTACAAGATAGTTTTCTTGCTGCAATTTGCTCGGCATGTTTTCTGGAATGGTTTGCCATTGCCTGCTTCCTAGGGCTAAAGGAGAATGACTGGCCAAAAGTGACCCTGCTGGCTTTGTGCTAAGGCAGGAAGAAAACCCATGATCTCCCTCATGAGGCCTTAAATACTACATGGCTCTCCCATAATCTTATTTCAGAGACTATGCTGACACAATAGCAGTTATAAAGGTTACAGCATACATCATTGAAAATATGGAGGAAGAATTGGATGCCAATTGCACATTCAAAGAAAAACACAGTAGCATTTAGTAAGTGAAATAAAGGATTTTTTTAACCTTTGGTTAGCTAACCTTTGGTTAGCAAAATCCTCAAGTTTGTGGATTATGACTTTTAGATTCATAGAGTCATAATTTGAAGGAACCATATAATGTAGTCAGGCATTTATTCAGTAAATAATGAATAATTGATTTGAAAATCTTTTCACATGCCTTCTCCTCACCATCATCCGGATAACCTACCATATTTTTCGGAGTAAAAGATGCACCGGAGTATAAGACGCACCTTAGTTTTGGGGGAGGAAAATAGTGGAAAAAATCTACCTACCAGGTATTCAACTGGCTAGTGTCCTTAGTCTGTTCAGCTTCAGCATATTATTTTATCCCCTAGTTAGGGCTGAAAAAAATATTCTTTGAAGGGAGTAGGAATGAAAACAAGCCTGCAAAGACTTAGAGCTGGTAAAAAACTACTTCGAGGGGGTAGGAATTAAAAAATGCTGCAAGCCAGTAAGATCATTAGCACCGCATTAGGGCTGAAAAAACCTTTTTTAGAGGGAGTAGGAATGAAAACAAGCCTGCAAAGACTTAGGGCTGGAAAAAAACTTCTTCAGTCAGAGTAGGAAGCGGGGAAGATCGTTAGCACCTCATTAGGGCTGAAAAAACCTTTTTCAGAGGGAGTAGGAATGAAAACAAGCTGGGAAGAGCCGGGAAGATTGTTAGCACCTCGTTAGGGCTGGGGAAAAAAGCTTCGAAAAAGCTACATTCAGAGTATAAGACGCACCCAAATTTTCAGCCTCTTTTAGGGAGGAAAAAGGTGCATCTTATACTCCGAAAAATACGGTAATTACTGACCCAGACTTTGGCACATCTGCCCAGATGACTCTTGAGATGACCTTCCAGAGTTGTCAACCTCTTAGCAGGGCTGTCTTAACGCATGGGCCTGATGGGCACTTGCCCATGGGCCCCACAAGCATAGGGGCCCCATACTAATCTGTGTATGTTAACCCTTCAATGCACCTTGTATCATATAAATACAGCAACTGTATGGCTTACTGAGTATTAAAGTTGTTTTTCAAGTCTCGTGTATTGTTCAAATGTTTATCATGTTGATTAGTTGTTGCTGCAGAGCATGTTTTTAATGTTTCAACACCGATTTTGTTGGAAGTGCCAATAAAATAAATATATGTTTAATTTTTATCAACCATTTACATTTTTATTCCTGTGAGTAGTTGTTGTAGGGGCCCCAGCAAACTGCTTTGCCCATAATGCTGCTAAAACAGCCCTGCCTCTTAGTGCTGTATCTCCAGCACTCCTCAAAAATTGAAAATATCATTTTTAAAAGTGTGACCTCAGCCACAAAAAAGGTGCCTGCTATCAGAAGATAACTTTTAGGCAGAGTAGATATTTATGTTGACAAAGCATGAGTAGGCAGAAAATCTTGCCCCTGCTGATCGACATCCTGTCCACGTTTTCAGTAGCGTTTCTAAACAGAAACTATGTTATGTGCATAAACTGCAGAATTAATTTATGTTCTTGTGTGTAATAAATTGGTGAGAATTAGTATGGAGTCTATACTGAAATATAATGTTGAAATGCCCTGAATGTAGAACCTGTCTATGAAATCATTAATGTACACTAAGTGTATATCATTCAGCAATTGACTGAATGCTAGTTATCTCATTTTTACATACTCCTGTATAGCAAACAAACCTTGCTTCTTTGTAATATTTATTTAGTTATTTATTTATATTTCATACCGTACTTCTTAACCACCCATCTCCCTTAGAGAGAGGCTCTGACCTGTGTACAACTTGATCAATAAAATTGAGCATTAAAAACAGAATGTAAGATTACAAATCTTTAGAAATATATAACAACATTGCAAAATTACAAAAGATGACACACTCCAAGATAGGGAGGTATATAGAGTTATAATGAAACCAACCAACTCTCGCATGGTTTTGCAAAACGCAACTTTAGACCAAAGTGTTATGGACACAATTCTTTTCATTATATTGAGATGATAGGCACAAGGATAAACATACTTATAACTTATTTTTATAAACATAGTTGAAGATTTTTGGAATCCATCCATATGATAGTCATGGAAATAAATTATGAGTTGCATTCTATATTTATATTTTATATAAGTTATGAGGTATATTCTAATTGTTAAACAACTGTTGGAGAAAGGAAAAAAAGGGAAACTGGAATTTGATATCAAGCACTTTAGCACTTTTCTTCCATACTGTAAGTTGAATAAAATCTCCATCGTCTTGGAAGTTGCTCCTAAGTTCAGCACGGATCCTTCCAACACCAATAAAAGCATCCCTTCTGCAGTCAATAATAGCTTCAGAACAGAGTGGATTTATTAAAATGTTTTATTAAAAATATTTCAATGCCACTGCAACCCAAACAACATTTAGCAATTCACATTTCTTATTGCTATTATGGGCGATGGAATAGGGGGGGGGGGGAGTTTACAACTATTTCTCCATTTGCCCTGATCCTAACCAACACTCTTTTTTGTTGCTATTTAATTAAAAAGAACCAGGATGTATTGAGGGAAATTAAGCCATTATTAGCAGATAGATCTAACTCATTCATTCCAGGAGGATTCCCAACCAAACTGATTTGAAATGTTTGGACTTAAGCTCTTAGTTTTAATCTCATATCTTGAACTCTGCCCTTCAGTCACTCCCAACCCATTGTTGTCCCTGTCAGCTTTGATTAGCCAGTGACCTATATATTCTTGTGTTTGTGCAGTCCGGTTATACTATTTGTTTTTTAAATCTATCACAATTCTGCCTTCCACCTCAACCCAAATTTTACTAATAGAGCTATAAAAATTAACTTTAAAAGATAACTTTTATTAGCTTGTTTTTTTTCAGGTACAAATGCAATGGGACAAGATACACCCTTGACCTGACCCCTTTTGTCAGTGACTTCCATCATGTGACCATGTAAACATAAGTCAGTACCGATGTCTACATAACATTTAGTAGAATTGCTTTGTGAATCACTCTTGTGTGTGTGTGTGTGTGTGAGTGAGTGAGTGAGTGAGTGATTGACTGATCTTTTATGAAATGCCTCTTGGCAGGGATAGGATTGCATCCAATCAAGGGGAAAATCGCTATTCTTTGGGAACACTGTAGCCTTCATCGCCCTTCAGGATAAACATCAGCTAAAAACAAAATGTTTAGCAAATGCCCAATACACAGCATGTGGTTTGTTCCACCCACTCTTCCTCCTGGAGAGTAGTCCATCTGAGTAGAAATGAATAAAACAACAGAAATTGTGGCTCAGTATTAGTCCAATAGCTCTACTTACAACAATTCCCAGATTCAATCCTTGGCATACTAAGATAGAGTTGGAATCTTGGCAGATGTTGCCAGACGTCTCACAATAAGAGGTGAGATGGATCACTGTTCTGATTGATCATATGTCCTTCCACATGTGCTTTAAAGAATCTGTCCATCCTTTCTATGTGGACATCCATTCGCATAAAATAAGAATGAAACCACAATAACAACTTAAACGCCATCACTCTGCTAAACAAATAATTCCCTCACCACTATCAAACTATTCACTAGGCTGCATTACTATTACTATTAGTTTTTCTTATTGTTCCTATCACCCTTCTCCCACTTATGACTGTATGACTGTAACTTGTTGCTTGTATCCTTACGATTTATATTAATATTGATTGTTTCCTGATTGCTTACTTGAACCCTATGACAACCATTCTTGACAAATGTATCTTTTCTTTTATGTACACTGAGAGCATATGCACCAAAGACAAATTCCTTGTGTGTCCAATCACACTTGGCCAATAAAGAATTCTATTCTATTCTATTCTAAAGTGCAAACTATGATTGGTTCTAAATACTGTTTTATGGTGATACTATTGTACAGACATCTTCTAAATGTAAAATGTTTAGCTCAGTTCTAGAAGCAGTCAGTATAGAAATTGAATAAGTAAATATTTAAACATATAAATATGATAACTGAATAAACCTATCTCTTTAAAAGGCTATGGTTACTTTATCATCTGTTATCATGTATTAAGATGGAAGAAGGGATGAAGTGTTGGCATTAGGTAGCAGAAGATGTGGCAATGTCAGGTCTTCCTTCTAAGCAGGCAAATTTAGTAGCAAGGATGGCTATAAAATTTACTTGAATAATGCAGGAGAAACAGCAGCATCTATATTAGGCTAATATTAACAGAATTTGCAAGTCTGATTGTGTTCATCTCCCCTTCCCTTTTCTATCCCAGTGAGTCAGGGATAAGCTAGTTGAGTCTGTTCCTAATACTTCCTCCTTTCCAAAGCTCTTTTTCTGCTCTTTTTGATTTTCTAACGGTTTGTGAATATTTTCCCCATGACTATCTCCCTCTGCAATGTATAGTTGGGAAATCAAACATCAGTTGAGGAAGGGCATGCATGAAAACTACTTTCGTGTTTCCTCTCCTTCAATGAACCTCTGTGGCCATTAAGAACTCTAGGAGATACTTTTTCTAAGGATGCCCTTTCTGTTTGGGGTTTGTTTATCTGACAAACAGAAATGTATGGTGTTGGGATTTTTGCCCCCATTCTACCTTGCTTTAGAAGAGTGGTCATCGTGTGTCTCTTTGGTCAAAGTTTAAATATGTTAATTAGGATTTCCATTGGATTTAACTATTCATTTGAATTGATATTTTGTATTTTATTTCATTGTAATCTATCTTGTTCCATTACATAGGTCAGATAAAACTCGAATGCATGAGCAAACATGTGCTTAACCGTTTTTTCTCACCAGGAAGCTAATAAGCCTTGAATACTAAATAATACCAGTCATTTCTTTGTTTTGTTATTTCAAACCAGCATGTGGAAGCCTTTTGTACAAAGTCTTGTTTTTGTTATTATTGATTTATTACTATTGCTGCTGCTGTCACCACTAGTTGGTCTCCGTTTTGCTCTTGAAAGAGCTTTCCACAGTTAAACAGCACCTCTTCGGCGTTGGTCCAAAGAGCAATAAACAGGTCAGATCAGCAAGTGACTTTTTTATTCATTAACATACTGGTTGACTGATGGAAGTTTCTAACAGCATTAAGACTTTAAGCTCTTGGTACATGGATTTACATCAGACCCTTCATAGTAGGGGAAAACTAGCTAATCCTTGAGCTGCTCAAACTTCTCACAAAACAAAATAAACCATTACAGAACTGAGTTTGTGTATTCAATTTACTATTTCTAAACAATTTATTGATAAAGAATAATAAACTTAGATCTCAGTCAAAATGAGGAATGAGAACTATCACACATCAATTTACACTTGTACTTAGTTTATCTACTTTAAATGCCTAATTCTTGATCATCGTTTGTCACTTATTTCTTTGTCCTGATTCTATTTTAAACAAGGTCAAAATAGTTTCAGTTCAGTGCCTCAATGGACTTAGAAGTTTGTTTTTAAATAAATTATATGATCAATGTTTATTTTTGTTTTGGAAGAGGGTTCTCTAAAAATAACACGAAGGACAATATCTTTATCTCTTTGGATTAAATATTGAGAGGTCAATGTATTCATTTACTTAATTTTGAAAGTGACATACGTGGTCTTTTTCCTCATGTCATTTTCACAACTTAAGAGAGGTTAAATTTAAGCCTCAGACTATCTCTCAGGCAAGTTCATAATAGAGTGAAGATTTGAATTTGTTCAGTAGTTTTAATTTCATGTGGCATCTGTATGAATGTATTAGAACTTTTTTCCAAATAACATGCAAAAAAAAATCCTCAGAGTTGTGCAGTATTTATAATAAATACTGTACAACACTGAGAATTTTTTGCAAGTTATTTGGAAAAAATGTATAATAAATTATGTACAACTCTGAGGATTATTTTTTGCAAGTTATTATGACCTGAGTTCTGGGAGAATAACACAAAGTATTATTTTAAGACCCAAACGTACAGTAAGAATCTGAAATCAACCATATACATCCCTATTTTACTTAGAAGCATAATAACATAATAACATTAAGGAATACTGGTAATGTAGAGTAATTTTAAAGTTAGAAAAAGAAAAGGATTGGTAATAAAATGCCAAAATAAAGGACTTTATCTCTGAATAAAAAATTCTGCAATGAGAGATGTAATAGATCAGAAAATTGGTTTTACAACTTTTAATTTTGGCAATGTACAATTCAGCAGTCTATTATTTGCTGAGAATTATCCAAAATGGGCATAGTATCTGTTTTTCTTTCATTAGATTTTTTAGCATATGCATATCTTTAAATCTGAAGTCAATGGAATTTTAAGATACAATTCTATTTATTCATTTCAGAGAGACATTACCAAATAAGTTAATACATTATTGTAACCAAAAAGCACTTAATTTGACAAAACTGTGCCGATACTATTTATTAGTTATATTCTTCATATTGGAAAGTAGGTGCTGGGGCCATAACATGATTATTATTTCTTGCTTGTTTTAATGCCAAATGTTTATATACAACCCAAAAAGCATTTTATGTTATTTTATTTTAAATCCATGTCATCCATAAGATTTGTAAAGATGTTTTTCTATTTGAAACAAAGCTTTCAGAGATCCTAAACAGGATATCTTAATTTTATCCACTAAGGCATGAGATTTCAAAGCTTTGTAGGTGCAGATAAGCTTCTTCTTCTTCTTTTGCCTGACACTTCAAACAGATGTGTCAAATGAATAGTAAGCCCAACTTGGAACACTTGAAACTACTGCCAGCATTTCTCTTCATCCATGCAAGAATCTCTTGAAGTCTAATCGTTACCAAGCAACCATGACAATGCTACTGCATGTCTGCATGAAGCGTTCTCTGCTCAGCTTGGCTCGTTTTCTGCATCTTTAATTACAAAGGAGAAATTGTCCAGCAGCCATGCTCAAACTTGCCCTTATTGAAATAGACAACAAAGAGGGCTGAGATTTGCAGGGTTCCGGGTACCTAATAGACATAATATCCAGTTTTTCTCCCTACAAAATAATACTATTGGGATAAAGATTAATCAGAAGTAGAAAAACTCATGGGCTGAATCAATCAATAGGACAAACAGCCCAGACGTGTGCTACTGTCAGCAAATACATACAGATGACCCATAGTTTTCAGGGTTTTAGTACTGTTTAGTACTTCTGTTCCTCAGACGACATCAACAACAGAAAATCTACTATTTCGTAGAGAATGTGATTTCAGTATACAAGCACTTGAAGGTGGAGGACATTCTCAGGGCAAATGTTTTTTCTAAGTTTTAAGTAAAGAGATAAAGATATATAGAGAAATATAATCTTTGCACCACACCCCGCGTTTTTTGTTTGTTCATTTTCACTCAGACTAGGCCTCATTTACTGCTGGATTTGTGCTGGATCCTTCTGGAGTACCTCAGAGTTGTTAAGTGACAATCTAAAAGCTGATTTAGGATTAGGATAGCTTAACCAGGTGAACCGAGGGCTTCATTTTGATTGGATAGAAAAGCTGGCGCTGTGCTTGGAAGTCCATCTAGTAATACTGAAAGGCTTTATCAACATCCTGAGAGGGGTGCATTCAGAATAGGTGGCAACGAGAATCTCGCTAATCAGGGAAGGATTAGCTAGGGCTCAGAGCAATGCTGCGTCTAATTCCTTTTTCATGACGCTCTCCATGTGCTGCAAAATGATCTGGGTGCAACACCACCACTACTATAAATATTACATGAGCCTCTCCAAATTAGCACTTTCTAAGGGAGAAGGGTGTTGAGCAGTTAGAAATAATGCAGGTGGAAATTAAAAGAAGCAAAATTATTGCAAGATTTAACACTCTAATTTATGATCTCCACTGTCATGTTATACAGTGTTCTTATGAATTGTTCTCGCTTGCTGGATATATTCTCAGAGGCTACACTTCACTTTGAGAAGGCAGTTCACACCACAGAGATGATGGTGTTCATCTCATAGAGATGAGGACCCCTTGCTGTTCGCCTTAGATAATTGTGATTTTAATACTGCAAAATTTGCCTTGCATGGCTCTGTTCTGCCTTCTCTTCATAGTATCATCTTTTGAGCTACTGGGTGCCTTGGCATACGGAGTCAAAATGACACACAGCAAAACATTTTGCTCAGAAAAGAGTTGTGAAGCTTCACTAAAAACAACAGGCTGCTTTGTTTGAAGCCACCCTTCAAAGTTTTGCACAGCATTAATTAGCCTTATTATCTGGTATAACTGTCTCCTGTTAAAATGCTATTAAAGTAACTGGTTTCTTGATGATACCAACTGCCCAGGGATGTCTTCCTTTGGGTTTTAGGCAATATTTAATTACTGGATTAGTCATTTACTATGTTGGGAGTGGAAGAGGGGAGACAGCAGAAAATTGGATCAACTGTATTGTGTGAATTAATGACTATATACAGCATAACGAAAATCCAGACACTGCAGTCCTCTGAATTTGCTTGGGAATTCACAATTTTGGGAGATATGTAAAACCAATAATTGCAAGAAAAGACATCGTGCAATAATGACTAAATCCAACTGTTAAAATTATTCTATTGTATGTTCCCTGTGATGCTAATGCCATAAATTCCACCTATATTGATATATATGTATATTTGTCTGAATACATAATTTATTGTTCAATAAATTGAACAATAAATAAGCCCGATGTCAAAACATATGTAATGCTTTAATGCTGCTTTTACATTTCAGATCAAAAGGTACATATATGTGAACAACAGATTCACTTATTGATAGTATTCTTTATTTCACATAGAAACAGGCAAGATCTTCTCCATAAGCTCCCATTTGCACACTAGCTCAATTTAAGTAATATAATGGAGTCAACTATTCCCTAGCACATAGTCCATTCAATGACACAGTGGCATTTTAGATTCTCCCAGTTATCATAAAAGAGACTTTGTTTTAATTTTAATTTTAATTTTTCAATTTTTATTTTTAGGATCAGGAGGTAGATTTGTGGCTGGGAAAAATTGAAGTGCAGCCCTTCAAAGAGAGATGGCAATTTATCCTCCTCACTCACACTTTTGAGTAGTTTTGTATGTCACTGAGAATGAAAAAAATAAGAAGAGACAGAATCCCTGGAGACAATGTGCTCTATTATTTGCAACTTTTCTAAGACTTTGTTTCTGATTTAGAAGTAAGAAGAGAAAGCCAAGCCTCAACCCTCTGATTTTATTCACAAAACACAGCTGATTTGAAAGTTATCTTAACTAAAAACAGCCAGAGATTATTTCAGACTAAAACTAATCCCATTTAGGTTCATTTTCAGGATAAATTAGTTTATACTATTTATATGACACCCTAGCTTTTCTATTCCAACTCACATAAGTATCTTGTGCCAACAGCTATTGTTAAGTCAGAAGAAATTACCTTTAATTTCATAGAATTATAAGGTTGGAATGAATCTTAACTGATTGGTTAGCATTTATTTAGAATCAATACCCTTTATGCCTCTGCTGTTTTCCATCTGTCATCTTGATTTGAACATGAAACGAACGTAAAATCATGTGTTTGAGTAAATGAAAAGCGAAATCTGATTAAATTAGATTCTGTTTCATGTGCTGTCAAACATAGTATTGAAAATATTTATATCCCAATGGTCAAATACATTTACTCCGGAGAAAACATCAATTGTTTTAATTAAATTTAGTTCAGAGTGTTAAATGTTTTACCCACATGATACTCCCAGCTCAAGGTTCCTGGCTATATAACGCACCTTTTCCCATTGACTTCCTAATGTTACTTTTTAGAATAATATTTTAAACACGAGTTGTTTTGAAGTGCTATGGTCTATAGCCATATAAAAGTGATTATGATAACTCTCCATCTAACTTTTCCAAAATAATGTGCAGTATATACATCAATTTAGTCCATGAAGCAGACTGTACGTAAATTTAAAAATGCAGAAAGAGAAAAGCTGATGTATAAATTCTACTTTTGAAAATCTTTTTACCAATTTAAAAAAAACAGTAAAAGTATTGAACATTAGGAATACAAAAAAAAGAGAAAAATTGTATGACTTTCTTTTAGTTAAGATGAGAGGTCCTAATTTCACTTGCTGTCTTCTGGACTCCTTCAAGTGGATTTGCAGTGTTTTCATGAATGTCAACTTTTAGACATTCATGTTTCTTCTTTTCCTATGTTTCTCACAAGACATGTGTTTCATCTTTAATGCGGCATTCAGAACACAAAAAGGACCCTCCTTTTAATCTTCCAGTTCTCAATATATATCCAAGTAGGCTTCAGATTTTGTGTCGGGAGGACTTCCATTTCTATCACTTCCTCCATGATGAATGAAATTCTCCATCTAAGCAAACAAGCACTTCAGAGAACTCTCCTTGACAGGGCTGTTAATCCCAAGAGCCTTCCTTATCACTCCATGATTCAAGGGTTGAGGAAGTACAGTATCCCTGCACCGCCTGGCTCTTACATAACTACATGCAAATGTTGAAACCTAACAAGGAAACCCTTCTGTGGGTGGGTGCTTTTCTACCATGGATCTTACAAGAACAGACACCTTTTCTGAGCCTGCATGATTTGATTTTGCAACTACCCAATCACATATGCAATATATGTGATTAACCTGATTAATACCATGTTGAACTATATGAATCATCTCTTCCTTCAATCCTTGAAGCCTACTTTATTTTATTAGTTTTTTCGGAGCCTTTAGCACTAACCTTTCATTTACATATTCTACTATAATGTAAAATACTCTAGTGGAATAATAAGCAAACAAAGAACTAAAATAAATACATATTCCTCCTCTTTGTCTTTCTCTTCACTGAATTTTTACATTGACGTTTCTTCAAGAGAGGGATCTGTCTTTCTGTAAATGATATTGATCGCACTATTGAACAGCTAACAGATTTGAACAGCTGAACTGCTGAACTAGCAGTCAGCTGGAGTAGCCTACAGTAGCTGCATTTAACCACTGCGCCACCTCGGCTCTTTGAAGGTTCTGTCCTTCACCACAAATTTGCCTTCAAACAAATTGAAGGAAAATGGAAAAGAATATATTCAGTGCAATGAGGCAGAAGGTTTTCAGTCAATCTTGGCATTGTCCATTAACAGAAGAGGACATTATATCCCCCCCCCCCATGTTCTTTATCCCAAGAACTCTTTTCAGCTAAACTCCTTCATGAAAAGATGGTGTTATTGCCGTGGATTCTAGTTTGCTTGCTGGTGGGACCACACCAAGGATGCTGCTGGGATTGGACGACCTTGGCTTAGAGCCCGAACATTTCCTGCTAAAATCTTCCATGATTGTATATGGTAGTCAATAGCCTGAGCAGGCTTTCCCATCTACACCAAGGGAGATGTGTTTACGGACATAAAGAGCATCTGCAATCTGAAATATTTTGTTTGCAATGTGGTATCTTAACTCAATTTATAGCCCCTTATCTGTTTGTTAAGCAAAGATCTAAGTACTTCCCATATCTACAAAGCAGATTTTTGAAATCCATTGATCAGGAAAAAACTGCAACTATTTCTCGACGAATTGTGCTCCAAAACCCGCTGTCATTTCAGTAGTTACCTTATACTTTCCATAGTTTGTGTACTTTTCTCAGCTGCATTCTTTTTCTCTATAACCATCTATTAGCTGGAATATTTTTTTAAAAATACACAATAGCATCTTGGATAGTTGGAAAGGCAATGTAATCAATGCATACAGAGAGTAATCTTCATGTTTCCCTACATTTGTTATCTTAAAACTGGTATTGTTTGTTGAAGTGCAGTCTGAATTTTGCAATAATCAACAAATTTGTATTATTTCAGATGTTAGCTGTTATGCATTTACATGTGTTTACCTTCTATGGAAGTGATCAAAGCAACACATACTCACTTAGCATTTATCGTATAGCTATAGAGTCAGTTGCTGAAAATACTGGTAGAATAATT